>OX411881.1:1800000-2032459 GCA_948293265.1 Cheilosia impressa | reverse complement strand
TAACAAATCGAGTCATGAGTTATTAGTCACAGGTATTATTAGCAACAGAAAATTGGCAGCATATTACCTACATCCACACACTTCAACTTTTCCGAAAGCTCATCCTTGCAATTAGGCGCATTAATTATTCAGTACAGACACATCTTCAAAAGAGATATAAATCAAATTGAACAACTCATAAAACGTATCACGAAACACTGATAAATCCTGTCCGTTGCTGTCGTTCTGTTGCTCCGAGCGTAACCGAGAAATAAGCAATAAAATTCTAATTAATGTCTTTCTAAGCCTTGAACCACTCAATGCGTAACCATAGGACCTAAATATCTGTCAAATACCGAGTTCATTCATTTCCCTTTTGAAATTATCAGAGAATTACGCCTAGGAGCTGTGGAAGTATCATTCTCCTTGTTTCATTTGTGCTCGCATGAGTTCACTGTGAAATTAAATTAAACTTTTCTTCTGGATGCTGGGGACTTGTCTGCAAGTTCCTTTTCATCATCATTTACCCTGGCCATACATGAGAGTGGTGAGAGAAAAGAAAAATGCTTTTTGGGTTTCTGGATTTTTGATCCTTTTCCTTTCATTGCATAGTTGGGTTCAAGTTTCCCTTATTCTGTTCATTCTTATTTTTTTTTTTGTATTTATTTCACCTCAATCGACAAGTCGGCAGAGGGTCTGCATGCCACAACAACAGTCAACAGAATTGGAAGTGGGGTCAGGTGGAGGGAATATAATCCCACAAAGCAACTGAACGTCCTTCAACGAAGAACAATCCTCTCTCGAGAGCTATGCTGAGTTATTTCAGTTCTTTAATCATCAGCCACCCATGCAAGTATTCAAGAGTACCACACGACCATACCTATACCTACATACAGCATGTTATGTGGATTGGGATATGTGTTTTCATGTCAGGACTTTGATAGTTATCATGTGGAAAATGTTCTGCATTTCAAAATCTACTCATGGTACGAGTATTGTTTTCTATTTTGTTTACTCATGGATGCTTATCTTCATCATGTTTTTATTTTAAATGACTGGAACTGCTACAATTACACAGAGAAAAAATTTACTTTACAACTTCCAAGTGTGAGAACAGTATGGAAATCAGAAGAGTTTGCCCTTTTTTTTAACTGAAATGTTAAAATTCTCCATGAGGGCATTACATACTATCCTTACTTACTTATGCATAAGTTCTAAGGAATTTAAAAATGGCACACTTGCTAGAAAAACACTAATTTACATAATGGTCAGGTGCGGGTCCCGCCTGCCTTAAGCGCCCTTTATCCCTTATTTGCATGGTCGTTATATTGATCTTATTTATCATCATTGTGGTTACTCTTGAAGCTTGAGCTTCTCCAAAACATATACGCCAACATGGAGCACATCTTATCAAGAAATATTTCGAGAAAAAAATTTCTTAAGACGTTAAACGATTCTACAAAATAAGTTTCAAAACTTTTGCTCTCGAAACTTTACAGCACCCCTATCGGTCGTTCCACCAGTGGCAGGATTTCGAAAAACTATTGGATTTACTACTGCGTAGGTAAACTTTTAAACTATTTTACGGAGATTAGGATGCCAAGCAGCTGGCGTTGAAATGGGGTTATTTGGGCGTGCAAAGTCACAAGAACCTGCATGCGATTGGCTGGTAGGTAGCCATTGGCTACTTAAACGTTATAACTCGTGTAATTTATTTATGCTTGGTGATTTGGACAGCTTAGGTTTACGGGTTGAACCTTTAGAAAAATGGTATGAGCAACTTTTTGCTTTCAGTACTTTGGCTGTCAGTAGATGTTCCTTAAAACAAGTTAGGCTCCTTCCAATTTGTGACAAAGTTCTTTATAATATGAATGTTTGAAAGGGTTTCTGTATTTTTAAAGTCTTTCACCACATTTAGCTATAGTTTTATTTGGCTTGAAGCATTTCCTTATTAGATGCTCTTAGACTGAAGTAACTTCACTCTCCTGATGTGATTTGAGATGATCCGCTTCTAAACCCTTTAGATTTTAGAAAGCTGTATATTTTCAACAGTCAGGCATTTCTTAGGTGGTCTGATAATCCAAAAGGTTTCGACCTATTGTATCTTTCCGTTTATTACCGACTGTAGCATCCCTGCAGCTCTTATAGGCATGTTCTTAGGGCCCCTAGGGGCAAAACAGAATTTGATGTTCTCCAATGGATTGGGATAACCTTGCATTTAGTTGATTTACATTTTCAAGTAGTCTGGTAAGAACTGGAAGTTCAAAACACGGGACTTCCCAAGCTACTGCTCAAAAATGGGGTTCAAAGACTTGTTAAACTCTGCAAGGAGGCTATATATACTGTGTTTACTTAAGTTTTACATGCTGAACGAACTAAACCTGGTTGACACCTAAAGCTGATTTACGATGTAGGTAGAAGGCCCTACAGTTTGCAGTAAGCCTGGGCCTCAACTAAAAGGTCTCCCGAGTCTGCGCGATCTTTAGCCAAATATCTCCATTTGTGCAACCACCATCTAGGGGGTTTGTGCCACCCAGCTTTTTCTTATAAATTGGGACTCTGGGTTGGACCAAAGTCATGCTCATTTGCTCTACAAGTAGTAGGTACCTTAGTAATTTGTTCTACGAAACGGCCATGGATATCTTCGTCGCCTTTTGAAATGACTAATCATTAGGTTCGTACCATAGGATTGACTCATCTCAAAGGTATTTTTTATAGTTCTCTTAGTACTTCTGAAGAGGACCGCACGAAGAAGTAACCTTCAAAAGATGATTGTTGGGCTCAGTGGCTCAATGATTAAGTTAGCTATAGGGGTCCCGTGATATACCCCAGGATAAAATACGAATTATAGCCCAAGGCCTATTTCTACTGTTCCCCTCCTGAATATCTGACAGAGGATCGTGTGTCAGAAGCTTCTCGATCTAACCGTTTTGGTCTGGCATAAGAATCGTTGCTGAAAGATTGCGGACGTTCAAGTATCTGGTTTAGTAAGTCTGACAGCTGTCTGACTAGATGTATCTCGGTTTTGATTGGCTGAAATCGGTCATATGAGCAGCTGTCTCAGATGACGTTTATGGAGTGGTAGCCGACGAAGTCGTGACTGATTACTAAGTTGACAGTTCTCATATGTGGCTGACGTTGAAAAAGTGATGCTCCCGACCAATATAGGTTTTGCGTTGAGGTTACATCTTCTCCAGACCAATCAGTATATAGTCTATCAATTTTTTTTACATTTTTTACACTTTGCATCAATAGAGTAGGTTCAGAGCAGTTGAAAAATAAATAGTTCGAGTACAAAGTCTTCCTTCTCAAAACTGAATTCATCTGACTTCAAATGTCCGATCGAATGGTTTGTCATTCAACATCGACATGTACTTGAACCCAGGGTTGAATAAAAATTTCGATATCACAATATTGTTCTGCATACATTTTTCCGACATTTAGTCTTCAAACCGAGCATAGAAGCTATCCTATACTTATGTCATTCAAATACTCCCAGGCGATGCGAATGTAAATTCAAAACGCTTGTAGTTGCCCACATTTTAAAGGCAAATTCATTTCACATCGTCCTTCAATGCACACGCACATTTTACCCACGTATATCTCCCTTTCTCTGCTCCAACAAACTACCAACTCCACTTGTGCAAAAAAGGGTATAAAAGATATATATTCCCTCTCCAAGTGGTTAAAAAAAAAAAAAAAGTTACCATAAGTAAACATCTCAATAGAGTACATTTGAAAGCCAACTTAAACTAAAAGAATGCAAATACAACCATCAAAACAAAGCAAACAAAAACAATTTACTCTCCATTCAAAGTTTATACCTCTGGAAACAAAAAAACTTTTTAAGGCAATACGCCGTTATGAAGAAACTTGGGGATTTAAAATATTTAAAAAAATAAGCTCCTTTAAATTATGCTCAAACTTATTGACTAATTGGAATTTCAACACTTTGTTTACCATTACAGTTGCATAATCATGAATTCGTTGAAGTCTGCATGAAGATCCTTTATCAAGTCGAACTGCAGCGGACAACTCTGGAACAGATGTGGGGCTTCTCGGTGGAAGCTGAACTCATCGAAAATGCCGAACGTCAGGACGAGCTGTGCTGCTATGTTAGTCGAGTTGAGGATAAAAGCGTCGCAATGCATAATGGTGAGTAGGGAGAGGGATTGTTGTTTAAATTGCTTGTCCTTTTTGGTTTTCTCCTCCATCTATATTGTTGACAATTTATTTTATACAAAATGTATTTATGTATGTGTGCGAATAGTACTATTACGCGAATCGAAGAAAGCGTTTTCTGTAATTTGATGCAAGGGTACCCGCCATGGAACTTCATCAGTTGGAAGATTTAATCTCATTTTAAGACACATGACGGATGTAATCGATATGCACAGTGCTGTTGATTTGTTTGTAGCTTCCTTGCAAGGACTGATAGCCGAACAGGGGGTATGAGGAAATTAAGCGATGAGTGAAGGACAATTTAGTATAAAATTGAATTTATGTTACATTTTTAGAGCGGAGGGTTGCATGCATTTGTTTTTAGCACTGCTTCTGCATTTGGGTGTCATAAAGATTTCTGCGGTAAGTCAATAAAACACACGCAGTGATGGAGCTACGCTAAGGGAACAGCAAGCTGAAATAAAGTTCATTCTGGAGGTGTAAATAGACAACTATTAGGTTTAGTAAACTCGTCCTTAGCATAAATTGCTAAGTTTTACTGCGATTTTGTTACCCGGTGCTCCGTATTATAAAGGGTCTTTCATAAGCGACGTGACAACTTCAAACTTTCAGTTTGAACGCACCCTTAAACGGATTACCGAACTGTCAACATCAAAATATTCAGTAAAATCAACATTTTCATCGAAGTACACGAAGGAACGTTCACAAATAATTCAAATTTACTACCGAAATTCCGAGTAGGTGGTCGCAACTTTAAGGGCGTCAACGTCAATCCTCATCTTCAGTGTATTTTTGGTAAAACGGCTTCGTCAATAGCAAATAATGCGTTACTGAGCTGGTGTGCTTTATGAAACAGCACTTCTTTCGAAAAAATCAGTCTTTGGTGCGGTTTTCATGCCGGTGGCGTCATTGGGCCGTTTTTTTCGTCGATGAAAATGACCGACACATGACAGTAAATGGTATTTGCTACAGAGACATGTTGGAATGTTATTTCTTTGAGCAATTGCATGACATCAGTGATATATGGTTCCAACAAGACGGTGCCACAAGCCACACAGCGGGTGCAGCAATCGAGTTATTGAAGTCTCAGTTCAGGTCAACGTGTTATCTCGAGACCCGTTCGTCTAAACCTCGGACACCTCTAGAATTTTTTTACGAGGCTACATCATTGGTCTATGCCAACAAGGCGGCGACTTAAAAGGAGCTCAAAGCTAATACTGAGCAAGAAATAGCGGCCGTATCGGTCGAAATGTGCGGCCGAGCCATCGGCAATTAGGTTCAACGTATCGACTGCTGCATATGTTCCCGCGGTGGACATTGAACGAGGTCGAATTCCATTCTTAAATGTTTTGATAGTAATTCAAGCCAATAATTTTTTTTTTTTTTAGATATCTCAAGTAGTTTGCATTTTATTTAAAAAAAAAGAAGTTCTTTATGAAAGAACCTTTATATCGCATATGACTTTAAAACTGGAGAAGACATTTTAGATTCCGTCTGGAACTTCTAGGTTACCTCCTAGTTGCGACTAGTTCTGTCTTAAATAATGTAACGAATAGTGGAGCTTTCGAGAGTAGGTAAGATCTTGTGCATGATGTTAGGAGGGCCTACAATTGGTGCAGGTTAGTTTCGCTGAATATCTGCCCTAGTGTACTATTTGTAGAATGTTCAAGATGAGACTAGTCTTCTGTATGTCAGTGGATGCCAGCTTGATACATTCGGCCGTATTAGCCAAGTGGCTAGTCTCTGTATGCTGTCAAGTAGGTTTAGTGAACATTTTTAAGCCAAGCTCCATTTATGGAAGTCACAACCCTAGTCTAACCTGAGCTTCATTGAAAATAAGAAGCTGCTTCTAGTTGAAGTGTCTATTTTCGGATCTTACTATATTGCACTATTGGTATTGCCATTGGATTGAGAAAAACGCTCTTAGCCTTCAAGTAGCTACACAACTGTCATCATTGCTAGACCAGAAATGACTAAACCATGTTGACATACTTGCAATCACTTCAGTGACACATCCCCAAGTGCTTACATAATATCACTCCTCCTGTTACACTCAGTGGAGTGAAACTACCATAGTACCTTCGTTCATAAAATATTGACCAACTTAGTGATAAGTTTGCACAAACAGCGCACTCTGTTTATTCAAATGCATAATTTACCAAGTGGAAAAAGTGCAACAACCTCAAGTGCATGTCGTGCAACTAACGCAATCTTCGATACAAAATTTTATATATATATAGAGTAGTAAAAAGTTAACCAACACGGGGTGAACTTTTCTAATTATTCTGCCATTCCTCGAGCAAAGAAATCAGAAATTTCCATTACTTATCATATCATGCTGCAGTGCACCGTAGGATATGGCTCAAGTATCTATACCTACACCCGCAGTGCGCATTCTGTCCATCTCTCGACAATCATAATATTTTCCAATTATCTCACACAACTTGTGCAACCACCTCTCGGGGATGCCATCGGGAATACTGAGATTTCTCTCAGCTCCAAAGCACCTTGGATATCGTCTTGGAAAAGGAGAGGCGCCACCTCCTTGCGTTAATTCCTGTTGACTACTAAATTAAATTTGATTGGATTTTTAGGACATTTGACATTAGTTTGGAGAGGTTTTTTTTGACAGAGAGAATTTAATTATACACCTTACACCACTTGGGATTGGGAGGAGATGGAATAATCACAAACATTTATACACGAACGGTATCGCCTGAGTCGTTTGACTTTTATGAGGTTATCATCATCAGTTGTCAGGTAAAACCACCGCACGCGACACGATGTTGACCCTATAATATTGTGTTGTAGCTAGTTAGCAGCAGTGGACTGGTAAGCTGCGTCGTAATTGTGTTAAATTTCAGTTTTCCCACCAACGGCCGTCTCTTTGGCCCCGGGCTAGATGAAGCGAACGATAATGTGATTTTCGTATGACATTTTATGTTGGGAGAGAATTTTTACGGTTGGGCTTAATTTCGTGTTTTTTTTTTTTTTTTAATTTCCAGTTGTGGAATCAAATTAGTATTGATTGTCGCGATGGCCGTCATGAAATGAGCTGAGTGGTATATGGCGTTAATTTGTGCGAGTTTTTTATTTCAGGTTTTTTTCCATGATATTAATTTGTTTAAAGGGGAGCTATCGAGTCGCCTTTTGTAATTCGATTTTATTTTTTCGCTCATGCACCGGATCCATACTTAAGGGAGGCTTTTCGATTAAAACTTTATTAGATGCGTTTAATTACAGTCTTATTTGGAATTTTAACTTTAATCCAGTTGGCGTTAGGCCAAATGGTGTTTATTTCAATTTAATTTTAATAAAGGAAATATTTTTTCAAAATATATTTTCTATAAATCGGAGAATTTTTTCACTCATCAAAAACACATCCCTTTTAATTATAAATTCATTTTTACATCTCATTACATTTTTTTGTATTTTATTGGAATGTTCCACGCGCATCACAACAACTTTCGCGAGTTGGACCAAGCTCTGAAAAGCTGGTTGCTAAAATAATACATTTAGAACCCAATTTTCGCCCACATCGGTCCCGTACTCCAGATGGTTGGTTGGTTGGTTTAAGTGGCTGTATTCCTGTCCTCTGACGCGGAAAAACACAAATAGCGCATTGAGCGCCGTTTTGAGGCCACAACTAACGGAACCTGAAATAGAAGGGGGATAAAGGAAGTTGTAAGGAGCTCAAAACCAGCCTGTGGAGTTGAGAAATTTGATGATTTTGTTGAAATGGATACATTGTAAGGCGGAAAGGTCATCAAAGAAGGGATGACCTAGTACACTGAGTCTGGTTTTAGCTAGTGCCGGACATTCACAGAGAAGATGAAACACAGTTTCACTCTTGTTTGTATCAGCGCAGCTACGGCAGTGGGAATTATGGGGGATACCAAGCTTGGCCGCGTGGGTTCCCAAGGGCCAATGGCCCGTACTAATTGCCGTCAGTCGAGCGACATCTACACGCGTTCTGGCTAAAAGGTTGTTAGTTCTGGCATCGTCGTAGGTTAGCTAGATCTTTCTTGAAATGACACAGCAATTCAAGTTCGCCCATATAGTCTCGGCCCTTGAGGTGAAGTGCAGGAGGATTTCTCTCTTGACGTATCCCAGTAGAGGGAGGACTTCCTTCGCCTGAGACACGCAAAGAGCAGAGCCACGCCTGGCAAGTTCATCGGCTTTTTCATTCCCGTCTATGTTCCTATGACCGGGAACCCAGACGAGAGTGATTTCAAACCGATTACAAGCTCTGGTAAGTGAACTCCTGCATTCCAGAACAAGTTTGGTCGATGACTTAGTTGAGCCGACAGCCTTAATCGCGGCCTGACTGTCGATGAAGATGCCTATTTTTTTCTTTTGAGTTGTTATGCAAGAGAGCAGTCTGCACGCCTCCTTGATTGCAAGTACTTCCGCTTGAAAGACGCTGGTTGCGTTGGGGAGGCGGAAAGATTTGGAGATGTCTAATTCTGTTGAGAAAATGCCCGCTCCCACTCCACAGTTCATTTTGGAACCATCTGTGAAGATAGGTATGTCGAATTCATTTACGACTGCATTATCCTCCCATTCTGACCTAGAGGGGAATCGAACAGAGAAGTTTTTATGGAAGTTGAGTTTGGGTACAATGTAGTCTGTAGATATACGACCTATGCCATCAGGAAAGGAAAGTAGGATGCTGGTGTGGCCGTGGGGCCGTTCGGACCAACATTTAGATTCCTTCAATCTAACTGCACTACACGCAGCAATGTTTTTTTATGTGCAGATCTACTGGCTACAGCCCGAAGGCATCAACAAGGTCTTGGAAAATTGGGGTGACAGAATGCGCTACTGCGAAGCCAGCCGGGGCCAGCCACTTGCACGACGTTGTGTTTAGGAATGTTTGCTCTCACTTATAAAGCCATAGTATTTGGGAAAAATTTGATTCTGTTCAGTTTATTGCATTTTGAAAAAGAAACTTGTATTTGGCCCACCCTGTAGACGACGTTGCTTTATTTCACTGACCAACTTCTTGGACATGACTTTAAAATTTCTTGAGGTTATGTGAGTATATAAAAAGCAACAAAATACCTAACCTCGGTGGAAAATTGTAAACGTTTTTCTTTCCAAGACGTTTCCTGTCATCTAGCCATAGGTATTGGAGTTACTGTCATAGGGTTAGCTCCAATATTCTCAATTGATATACATCAAATAACTCTACAACCTCATAGAGTAGGCAAACCGTTGACCATTCGCCAAAGCTGCCACAAAACCGTTGTTGTTATTAGTGAGCACCAAGGACCGATTCTTAATTTAACGACTCGACTGAGGACTTTCAATAAGACAAAGGCGAAGAATACTTTTGAAGTTAATCATTTGATTTCTATGAACTGTTGCGTTTTCCTTGCCGTTCAGTTGTGAGTTGCAATTATTACCGCTCAAGTTCATTCGTGACTCTGCTACTCCCCACGATAGTCAAAAATTCTTGGTCAGTAACCTACTAAACTAAGGCCCAAATCGCTCTATCTCCGCATGATCTCGACTCGACGAAGTTTCCTTTTGTTTTGAGTCTAAAATCGGCCTTGTTGCTACCCCGGACAAAGCAATTTACAACTTACGTTTTACCAAATTTCAAACTTAAAAAAATTCTCTGTAATGGAGACAATTTATCTGCAACACTTAGTGTTGGTCCATATTTACCCTGCTTACGATCTTAATGCAGCGAAAAGCTATTCACCAACTTACCGGATTATATAAAACCATACTGATCTCATTAAAAAGGCTTCTTGTGCACACCACTTCAAACTCTGGCAACCGCCAATGCTTACAAAGCTATTAACCGTCCCCCACACACTCCCTCCGCCACATCCATTTATAAATATCTCAACTTAACCTAACAAAAACATCAGAGAAACCGCATCTTTTTTGTAAAAAAAAAAAAAAGAAAAAACAGTCAAAATGAAAACCCATATTCCAACGGCAACCACCAAACCACACTCCGCCACTTCTATGTTGACACATGCAAAGATCTCCCTCTAGGAGTTACCTGTCATTATCATAACACCAAACTAAACAAGGATTTTCTTCGGCTGCTTCTTCTTGGGTGTGTGTGTGTGTGTTTTTTTTCCTTTTTCCTGCTAAGAAACATTTGTTTTGCCATGCTGTGTCACAGGGTGCCGGTATAGTATAGAGTGATGGTAGATGGTAATGCAGCTATGAATAACCGCAACCAACCAGGAGACTTATATACTTTTGTTTCACCCGATGTACAAACATCTCAAGAGAATACAAGTGATTCTTTCTTTGCCAGCTTATATATGTACCAGTACGAGTCTTATGTCTGTGCATCCCATCCATCATTCATCTCCAAAGAAGCTGAGGAATAATTTGCATTTTTCTTACCGAAGGATATCCACGCAGACACACACACATCCGTTGCCAAGTAGAAGCGTGCTCTTTCAAGAGGAAAGAAAGAACAAACTTAAGTTGACATTTGCATGCAACCTGAAGAGTGAGTAAGTAACCCTTTAGCGGCAGCAGATATATAGAAAGGTCGTCCTGCGCCACACATATAAGCGCACGAACCAGTATAACGCTAACCTGTATTTTCTGCAATTTTCCTCGCCTTTTCGGTTGAGATTTATGTAAGAGTCTGTTTTCAATAGACGAAAATGTCTGACAAAAAGAGAATCTCACTTTTATAAGGACACAATAGGATGGGCCCAGTGAGGCCGCCTTCTATTTGCGTACAACTTAGTTAAAAAGGATTTTGCTCACCTTGTGTCTCCCGCTTCTTGATGCTGTAAGCCTTATCAATTGCACTTTAAGCGCATTAGAGCATCTGGCACTTTAGAGCAGCAGACCCTCAAACGTGAACATCCTTTTTGCTCGTGGCTTCAAAGAGGCACAACCTCTGTCCTACCCCATGTCAGTATGGAATTATGAATAAAGGACCCACACTAGGAAACAACTCATTGCACAGTACTTGCACAAAGATCTCAAACAATATCTCTTGACGAGCTAAGGGTGATCTATTATTTTGTCACTCGTGTCATGGCAGAAAAAGGATGCAGCATATGGTTGAACCCTTCTTATGGCGAAATTGAATGGGGAGGGTGAAAGGGTACATGCATCAGTCCACATCATCACATGAGACCGCCTTTTATCATCACTGTGTGGGGATCATGTTATCTGCGCTTCTTGAGGTAGTCCTTGCATCTCCTTCAAGTTGACCACTTACGGTGACACATCTATTCATTCATCTGTGTGCACTTTACGGTTCTTGTTCTTTTTTTTCATTTTTGCATTTGAAACATGCAGAGATGGTGTCTCTGTTCTAAACTATATCCAGCCATACACGAAATCTGTAAAATGTTTCTTTCATTTCTAGGCATCATCAAGGGGGACGAAATAATTGTTATCAATGGAGCAATTGTATCCGACCTGGATATGATGTATCTAGAGAGTGTACTCCAGGAGGAACAGTCGCTATGCATGATGATGAGGTAAGTGCGCATTCACGCTCAACAGTATTCAAGTTATTCATGTCCTTGTCGCTTTGTTCGGTCTTTGTTATTTGGGAGAATAAAAATGGAGCAGCACACATTGAGGAACAGATAGAAATGAGAGCTGCACGTGAATGCATTTTCCGGTTATAACATCGAAAAAAGCGCATTGCACAATTTTTTTGAAAAAAATTCTTCCCTCTGAAACAGGATTGGTATGAATAACTGCTTCGTAATGAGTAGGTAATGGTTGTATTGCGCGAATCGTAAGTAGAATGTGGGGGTGCAGGTGCACCTTTACGCAGATTCATTCAATTTGTTTCATTAGGGAAATATCACTGAATTAAAAGAAAGCAAAAATATAGAGAGTGACGCAGTGGTACTGTCACTGGGTTTCGGGACTCCTTATCTCAAAAGTCTATGGCCGTATGTATTTTTTTGAGCCTCATGTTGGTGGGAGGACTACTTTAGGAGTTTTTCTTTTCTAGTTCAGAGTTGGGCACTGAACTGAGCTCGAGCATTATGGGCGCCTTCTGAAGCGAGCGTGCTCAGTTAGTTTTTCAACCATTTTGTTACCCTGTTTGTTTTTTGTCAAAATATACTGTAAGTGTGTATGTTTGTGTAATCAGCTTTTAACTCAGCCTGCTCCCTGCTCAGTCAATTAAGTCTGAACTCAAAGAGCGCTCTCTGATCATTTTCTGAAGAAGAAACACAAATTTTTGGTATAACAGTTCAGGTTCTGCTCTTAACTAAAAAAGAAAAACGCCTTCTGTTGTTGAAATCGAAGGTTGTAACCTTAAAACACAAAATGAATCCCATGAGAAATTTAATCACAGAGCGCATTTTAAACCTACTGTTGGTGGCTTTGCGACAACGAATCCTGGAAACTATACGCTACCGCTAAAAATGTATCACGATTCCCACACTTTTAGTTACACCTTTCCGTTATAGAAAAATACACACACAACCAACTTTAACAAGATTTCCCTCCTTCCTCGAGGTTGTGTCGAAGATAACAAAAAATGTGTAAGCAAACTGAAATAAGTGGAATAAGAAATAATTTAAAAAAAATATAATTTAACTTCATATAGCTTAAAGACTTAATACAAATACCATCATCAAAAAGTAGGTAAAAATTAAAAATTTTAAGAATTATCCAGGACATGGTTTAACAATCAGGGAGTCCCATTCAAACTGTATTCAATATCGCGAAGCATGACAAATCTAGTTTTACCAAAACGTGGAAGAACATTTTTTGAGTACCTACTACTACTACTATTTTAATGTAGAAACCCATCCATAAAAGTCTGAAGGATTCCAATACTTACTGCTTTTGTTTAATTTTTATACCCGTCACAGGAAGGTATATTCACTTTGTCATTACATTAGTAACGCCACAAATCAGGATCACATTCTTAATCGATTTAGCCATGTCCGTCTGTCTGTCAGTCTGTCTGTCTGTTGAAAGCAAAATAGCGCCCAAAATGTAGTCTGTCCAATGACGCTAGAGCCCACTTTGTCTTGGAGGAACTCAATCGAAAGAAGACTTCCACTCCCGTTCGAATAAACGCAGCCCTCGCACCGTCTTCAAACTGAATAAGTTGCTAAAGAGGGTTTCTTCCTATTCTATGCGTTTTTTCAAATAAAGTGCAAAACCAACTGCAAAGAAATTCTTATAGAAAAAATTTCCAATGCCCTTCATTTAATTGAACGTAAGCACCAATGAACTGGTCCATAAAGGCAACCAATTTATACCAAAGTTTTGTTTGTCATTTACTCAATATCTTCGTAGGCAGATGAGATAGGACAACGCTGACCTCAAAAACCTGTCTCAAACAGGTCGAAAAGTGGCGTTTACGTCAAACGCATTTTTAAAAGCCACGACTTTGGAATATTGACCGCGGTCCTTAAAATCCCCTAAAATCCTTAGCTGTGATTATTGCAAACTGGCAAACATTTTTGATTGCTTAAAATAGACCCAACTTTTAAATAGACCCAACTTATATATTGTTATGCCTTAACATACATAGAATTTTCATTATTCAAAGCAGTATTGGGTAGAAAAACCTATCAGCCCCAACTACTTCATTCCCTACAAACTCCAGTTAAGAATCTAAATTTATAATAAATCCCCATTCAATGAATTTGTCTTTAAATGATCAAAGGATCCGATGCCTGTAACAAAAAATAACAAGCAAAAGGTTCATCACCC
This sequence comes from Cheilosia impressa, assembly GCA_948293265.1. Lineage (NCBI taxonomy): Eukaryota > Metazoa > Arthropoda > Insecta > Diptera > Syrphidae > Cheilosia > Cheilosia impressa. The sequence goes on along the minus strand of OX411881.1, from coordinate 2,018,608 downwards.
ACAATTAGGCAGGTATAATCCTCGATATCCTATTAAACACAGAACATGTCACATGTCGTGTAACCTAAGGCCCCCACAAAAAGCGAGCTTGATTTACGTCAGTTGCAAAAGGGGGAACAAAAATTGTCGTTTTCACACTTACACAGCATATCCCTTTCCTATCGAATTTAAGCATCATATAAAGACAAAGACTATCAGTGATTAACACTGAAGGGGGCTCTTTGGGGACGAAAGAAATATACAAACACTTTCCACCCTCTAGTTTCACTTTCGCTCCCCCACTACTTTCTGGGTAATTATTGTCGAACAGTAAAGTTGCCACAATTTCTTGTTTGACACCTACTCCATACATACTGTGTGTGTGTGTGGTTGCGGACCTCTATTGCTCTATTCCAGTGATGGGACTTCTACCACTTAAGTGGTATTTCTACCACTTTTTACACTTTCGGAAATTCTACCAGCCTAAACTCGAAATCTACCACCTTTTACTCATCGCTACTAGCTAATAATATTTCTTTTCCATCAATGCATTAAATTGAAAATTGTTCCTATACCTACTCGCCTTAGTTTTGCCCATACAGACTCACCTTTATGCTATCAGTATTTCTCTCTGAGATTTGCATCGGCAAAAACTTCCAGTCCAGTACACCATTTACTGTGCTAAAATTTCTATATTTTACTGTATTTGTGAGAGGGTGTTTTGCTATGTTTGGATATTTTGTGTTTAATGATGAGTTGAATCTATGACGTTTTTTTAGTACTTTCAAAAACTTTTAATTTTCAAATAATATTTAGAACTATTGGAAGTGAAAATGCGTAAATTCTTGGTTCCTACAGGAAGTTACTGTGCTTTCTCTAATGCTTGCATTATTTTAGCGCAAGTGGAACATTTTATTTTCTACCACTTTTCTACCACCTTTTTTAAAATCTATCTACCACCGTTTCGCTTTTCTCAAGTCCCATCACTGCTCTATTCGCTTGGGTTGTTTATTTGAAATGAAAATTTATACTCTTGAGGGAGAGAGAAAAAAACAAACGCACGAGCACAACCCCATCTATCATCCCTTCCGAAGAGAGTGGTCGTCTGGGCTTATGCCGATGACGTTTTGTAGTGGCTGCGATAATGGTCTTCGCCGATATATTGATGTCGGACTATATTAAATAGTTTGCACCGAGCTATAAATATAAAAGGGAATGGCCTTTTATTTTCGCCACTGCAAATAATGTTGTTAATAGCTTATCCCATTATTTGGCTAATAAATCGTCGAATTACTTGTGTGGACTCGCTGAGGTTTTTTTTTCTACCAGCAAAGGGTTGCTTGCTAGGAAGCCTTGAATGATATATTGGATGATTGGTGTTTGGGTGTGGATAATTTTCCTTATTAGAGGTGACGTACTGTGATAAATATCTGTTCAAGTTATGGCCTTGTCATGTTTGATTGGTACACAGACACCGGAGTTGCTAACAAAAAAGAGTTCTATACTGGGCAGAGAAAAAGTGTTCAAAGCGTGGAGTATGGAATAAGAACGACTCCCAACTCGTGCTGGAGGAAGAACACCCTCTGATTGTAGTCTCTCTAAATTCAGTAAAGCAATATACTATAAATTTTCCGAAACATAATTTTTCCACCAAACCATCCACAAAACTGAAGTCAAACAAATATTTTTAGTTAGTTTTTCCTGACCTATAGCAAAAGAGGAACCACCCAAATTCTCCATTTCTAGTAAGACCTCCTACTTTTTTGAGGCGCTTTTAGCGAACAAGATGAATTTTCTTAGACTTTACTGTTCTAACTTGCGAATAAACCTGATAACAAAAATTAAGAGGATCGCAGTTCTCTCTCGGATCGAGGTTTACAAAATTTGTGCTGAAAAGGCAGGTTTGTTATGAGTCCTTCTCTTAAACAAATAAACCGAGTCATTGTAGACCTAAATAATACAGTCTCGCTGTACCGATTTAAAACATAATATTCTTTTAGAAATGAGTTAAGATATCCGTAGTTATTTTAATGAGGGAAATGTTTGTTTGATCCCCGAGCCGTTGCGTTGAAGGGTTCGCAGGAGAAATTTCAGTAACAGCATATACCAGTTGTGCAGTGACCTAGAAAATATGTGTAGCGAATTTAAATTAAATTTTCGGCCCGCAGGATCTTCGATTCTAACCTAAACCGTTAAAGATAGTAAGCACGAATTCGCTGCATAAAAGTGTAACAATAAGGGTGACATCAAATTTGTAATCAAAATTAAAAGCTGTTACTAAAAACCAACAACTCTCATACTTGACAGGAAGCCATCTCCCACCTGTGAGTGTTGCAATTTTAGGAAAAAAACCCTCAAATTGATTATTTTTATAGATTTTAAATATTTTCAACTTCGCTACAGGAAGTAACTTTTGTTTTACAACTCCCACCATGATGCCAACGTATACTCGTACATGCCCAATTAATTATTCAAACTTTTTCCACAAAAGTGGATCTAACAAAAAATTCAGTTCCAATTACGCCCTTCTCAAAGGACATGTATCCCTATGACACATATTGCCGACGCTATACCATAAAACAATTTGCAAAATAAAAACTAAAGGAAAAACCTTCAATAGTAAAAATTTTTAATGAAACTCTTATCTGAATTTTAAATCCGAGCGTATTTGAATAAAAAGTAGCCATTGAGCCAGGACCAGCCATCAGCTTCCCATTCAAAGGCGCTTACAGTCTATACGAACGAAATTCATGCATACGAAAGAGACACGACCGCAGAGCATAGAAAATACCCGACCCCTGCCAGAACCAGAAATATATAGGCCATGGCACAGCACGCATACATTCCCACCACAGCTGCAATGGCGTACGAAATAAGCCATTGATTTTTGATTTGTCCAGTGATATGTCCTTCAGGCCACCGATGTTGATGTTCCATGTTGAAGATGACGACGATGATGATGATGATGATGTTGATGGTCTCTACGGGTTATGCCTGTGCGAGTGCTTCTAGCGGCAGGACTGTTCTCTATCAATCCGCTATCCGTTGGGGGTATGCGAAACGATACACATATCTGCATGTAGCATATGCGTAACTTCTGCGACGATACGATGCATATATACATGCGTGTGGGATGAGATTTTCATATCCCCCAATCTGTATCGATAAAACCTTTTGAAAGGGTATGTGCGTGTATATGGCTCCCAGGATATCTGACGTAAGTGTGCATACGTGGAGTTGATGCTGATTCGGGTTTTAATCAAGTTCCCTCTTCTTGTGTATGTGCCCATGCACGTTCTATGTCCCCGAAGACACTGGCAATTCAATATTTCCCACATGGGGGTGGGCGGGAAAGCCTATCGCCGCAGGATACAATCGAATACAGAATTACGGAACTGGGACACGCACAGCTACATGCAGTCGGATAATGATATGGGTTGCTTTAAAATAACTTTGGGTAGGGTGTGGATAAAGGTGATCTTATTTTGCACACCCCTTGCTATGGGAATTGAATAATGAAATTTTAAATTCTGCGAAGACAATTTTTCGCACTTCAATTAGCTGCTGGATGATGGCGAAATAATTGCACAGCAACAGGCTAACAACCTCCTTTTACTTGGCTGATAAAACGAAAATGGAATTTTACACTTAATGGAAAATTAATTGGGTCTACCTACTATTTGTCGGAGGGGATGTGATTTTCATTGGGCCATTACTAGCACAAGGTGAACTTTACAGCGCGTACTCACTGAGTGAATTAACATTTAAGTGGTGCCTCCACTTCGAAAAAGTCCCTTTGGTGGACTCATGACGATGGTGAGCATAATTATATAACATACGATCTGGAGCCCATTTGGTTATGCTTTCAAAAAATTACTCTATGTAAATTTTAAAAGCAAAAGCCAGCAGAGAGGATTTTTAAATTTTTAAAAAGTCCTACCTTATAAATCTTCAAAGCCTTGATCTGATATCTTCTACCTGAGATCTAGGTTCAATTTTCGGGGCTACAGAGTGTAAGAAAACGCTCTAGGGGTAAGCTGTGCACGACTGCGTACCGCGAAACTTTCTCGATTAATCCAGGTTTGGATGAAAAGGACATCACTAATGATATTTGATATTTACGGAATTTTACAACTTAAAATGTAAGGTTTCCCGAAAGTTCTAAAAGGTACCATATTGTATTTTTTGAACTTCCAGAAAATTTGTGCATTTTACGCATCGTTACATGACGCATAATCTACATGACGGATTTACCACGGATTTCTGAATTTTTGTTTGTGTGGTCGCAGCACAGATTCGTATTCAAATTTAAATTTTAAGTGACAATATTTGCAGCAATACAATTCCCACATAGTTGTAGAAATTAACACAATAAAAGTGGGTAAGGTACCCGGAAAGTATTTCTTTAGAGACGCCCCTACTGTTCTTGTTAAACTCACACAAGAACCACGCATAAAAATAGGTCCACTTTAACATGGAAACCATGCAGATGTAGGTCCAAGCCCACTGTACAAATATTTGTAACGACGTCTATCTTTGATATCCATGAAATCCATTAAATAAAAGGATTTGTTCAAATGTTGTCAGGGAAGTTATCACCAATTTTGCTAAGTCTATTCTGTATTAAAGGTGTCCAACTGTCCAAAGATTTGTTTCTATGGTGAAAAGCACATGACAAAAAAAAATTTACTGAAAGTCTAAACATCAAGCGCGATACTAATAATCATAATAAATTGCCCATTTTGAACTACAAAACATTTTGTGTGAAGGTTAAAAATGTCAATAAAAATAAATAGAACCACAATCAAAATTACGCTTAAACAAGTAAAAGTGTTATCATCGGCCTGGCCGATGCTTTGACCCTCCACTGCATACAAGCAATGCAAAATTGGTTTTGTGAGGGAGGTACCAGAACTACTTGACCGACATAGCCCATTTTCAATACCAACCTGACGCCGATAAAAATAAGTCCATTCACCGAATTTCATTCACCTAGGTCAATTACTTTGGGCGCTATCGTGCTTTCAACAGACAGACAGACAGACAGACAGACAGACAGACGGACATGGCTAAATCGATTCAGAATGTGATCCTGATTCAGAATATAAATACTTTATAAGGTCTCCGGTGACTCCTTCTTGGCGTTACAAATGTATTGGCAAAGTGAATATACCTTCCTCTGGAGGGTATAATAAGTAAAACAAAAAACAGCAAATTTAGGCGAACGTGGAATAAACGAGTCATATTCTTTATTTAAATTTTGCAATATTCCCGCACACCAATTTGTAAAAGTTAATATGCTATCAATCCTACATTTGTGGGTATATTGACCCGCGAGGGATCATCTACCTTCAGGTACTTATCGTATAGCTAAAAAATATATCTCGGGAAGGATTGTTAAAGAATTTAAAGACAATTTTCTCTCTTGGGCTTACTTTTCTTATTTTTGTTGGGTGCCTGATAATTGAACTAAAAAATAATGCAACACTTCGAGGGTTTTAATGCATATTGGGGATTATTTGAACATGAACTACACAAGAGCGGTCTAAGAGTTTGTCGAATAAAATTTTAATTTTCGATCCAAATTTTCAAAAATTAGAACCTCGCGCTGTTTAGTAAAACTGTCAATAATGATGAAATGTTAATGAAAGCTTAAATGTTTGCAGTTCACATTCAGTACTTTTTACTTGTTCTTAAGGTTGAAAATTGTTTTTTGGAAAAACACTGGTTTTCATTAAAAATAATAGAAGAGCCCAAAAATGCGATTCTGACAATTTCTTGGTTTTTCTTCTGATGCTTTCAGTCCATTCAATTCTAGCTGATCTACATTAAACTTCTTTACTAATTAGCTCATATTTACACTACACCCCGCGACTAAAGCTGGATTTTGATCCCAGCTCTTGCAGTAACAATTCTGGTAATATAACGATTACAGATAGGATAAAAGAGCAAGTCCAAGTGCTAGACCAGTCAAGCATATTTTTATTATTTTGACGCACACACGTGGGCAGCTATAGCCATCTTCCTATTGCTTTTGAAAATTACTTATGGTTGGCTTAAAATGGAAATATGGATGGACAGAAGTAAAGGTTTTTTTTTTAATTTTTTATTGCTTCCAGCGTTTGGTTATTTGGTTTCCGATGTATTTTTCATTGCTAACTGCCATACTTTCGGTTTAGTCAACGCACAAATATTGCTGTCCTTGTTTTCAGCACTTCAATGTGGCTTCTCTCAATTTTTTCATAAATTACCCTTTGACGTCTGGAGCAATATTCAATTTTCACTCATTCGCAGACAACTTTTTTATTTTATGCTATTTACAAGCTTTATTAATACTGAATCCTTCTCTGAAGGGTACCCAAATTGTGTGCATAAATGTGATATACTCTCTGTGAAATGACATGTTTATTTTGTGTGTCATTTGCAACTGTATGATAATTAAAAAAAAATCTACCACAATTTCGACCTTTATTAGAAATCCGCTTTCACCCTTAATGGAGGGCGGAAAATGCCATCAATTTGGTAAAATATTCGGCGCTTTAATTTTTCCCATCATACATTGAAAACATTAAACATTACATGGGTTTTTATGGGAATTACAGTGCTGATCATCCCTTTCTCCATAATGATAGAAATTTATTAAGTGAATCGCTAATTAGGTGGGGTGCATTTCGGTATGTAGAACTTTTGGCATATGCTGCCAGGAGCATTTATTTCATTTTATGAAAATTTCCTAGCTGAAAATGCACAGGAAATATCTAGCGGCAAACTTTGAATTCCTAACCATAATTATTAATTAATTCTCCACAGGCACAATTTTTAGAAGCTGTAGGCTTTCACCAAAAAAAAAAAAACCAAATAAAGCGGCAACCACTGAATTACATGTGGAATTTAGTTTTTCGTTCAATTACACACTAATTTGTCTTTTTTTTCTAAACACGAATGTATGTAGATCATCCCGCACCGAGCCACCAGATCTAGTTGGAATAATGCGAGTGACCGATGACATGATTGATTCATTGGTTTGCCCACCGCCACCATCGGATCCGCCGGTAATGAGTGAGGAAATGATTTCTGGTCTCATTGTTCCAGCACCAGGATGGAGTAAGTATTATTTAATGTGCACTACACAAACAAAATGTCTGCCGAGGTGCAAGTGGTGGAGGGTGGGTGGTTGGACACATTTGCGTGCTGAGTGGAAGCATGTGCACGAGTGTGGCTTGCACATGTGGTATACCAATGCAAAGAATGGTCCTTCAAAATTTGTGCACTATTTTATGTGCAAATACCCCGATTCCGTAGTCCTTAATGTTTAGTGCATAAGTGGGGGGGGCACTGAGGTCTAATATGTGTGTAATCACGGGTAATGCTGCCGTATTAGGAAGTGAATTTTGTATTTTTTTCTGTGTTGTGATGATAATGATGGCGGTGGTTGCATGATGTCGGGCACAAATTTACATGAATAATTATGTTTTAGAAAAAAAGGTTTGTAGGCTTTTGGCTGAAGCTTAAAGTGTAATGACTAAATTGGACCATTATGGGCTGATACGAAAGCAATCTTCGGTTTCGTTGTGTGCTTGTGAAAATTGTGGCGTTGGTTTTCAAATTGGCGGTGGCACTCTCATCAACCTAGATTCGGATATGCATTCCATTTTAGAAAATCGCAGCTAAGACTGATCTACATGTTCGCTACGCAACTGCCGTAGTTTCTACAATTAGAACCTTGCTATAAAATGTTCTCAACTGCATTTCCCACCTAATGCCGCTCGAAGCCTTCCTCTTTGTCCTCTGCGGGAATCATTAGCCCGCGACTTGTTGCGTATATTTCGCATTTTTCAAGACATATTTGTTCATTGGCTAGTGAGGATAACATTTTGGTAAATTTTGGCAATCATACGAATAACCACAGCTATTCACAGTGTTCAACACAATCACGCGGCCTTATTTCGTTTCATAATCACTAAGGGTTGCCCGCGCCTGAACTGATTGAAACATAATTTTCAACCACAAGCTCGCGCTTCTCCGCCTGATATTGTTCCTGGCGCTGCTATTATATTCAGCAATTCATCCGCGTAAGTACGTTTCGAACACAACATTCATCCGCGAGCACTACTGTTTTCCACCTTAATGCAGTCTCTTATGTCGGTCACCACCGCAGTCTACTAGCCATATTTCCTCGACATGCTCAATGTAAGAGGACCAAGTACTTTTACATAACCGCACTAATTACGCCCTAGTGCACTTAGCTGTATGGGTGGGTGGATGTTTTTTTTTCGAATTTTATATACGATTCCACTTTGCTGAGTGAAGGGGTATAGCAATCCCTTAAAATGCATTCACCATTCAACGTCTCGGTTAAGTAGACTGCCTCGCTCAGTGGAGCAATGCAACAATGCATACACCTTGCGGCGACCTGCAAAGTGGTGTTTTCCGATAGGGAAGGAGTATGTAGGCAGCCCAGACAAATGGTTACTTACTACTCCGTCATCTATCACTTAACATCTCCGAAGACAATAGGTGGGACCACAAAAGGACCAAAGGGACCACGATAACTTGGAAAGTTAAGCACAGAGACCATTCCCCAACCACCACTCTGCTGGATTGTGAGTGGAAAAGGTTAGAGCATAATTTAAACCACCACCACCTGAACGAGTCCAACAAATCAACCTCTAAGCTTGTTCCTTGGTAGACTCTTGCACTCTGGTGTGCTTCATTTTAATGGTTCTTGTTTTATTTTCCTCTTCTCTTTTTTCACCCGAAAACTTATTTCTCTACCTCTCACTTTCTTTTTCGACCACAACGCTGACGGTACAGGCGGAAAGGATTTGTACTCACCCGATGCGGAAAGTTCACCAGCACCATCGTCATTGGAACCACAGGTGACGGCTCTTCCAGGCACAAAACAAACTTCGAGGACCAGTAGCTTTGAAATTGAGAATCTTCTCAAAACAGCCGAACAGGTAAAAGACCCAACCGCACACACTCGTACGGTTCCATGTGTGAATACTTAAGCTAATGGCTTTTAATATTGTATATGTGTGAAGCAAGCATTATGTAAATTCTGTCATTTTGTGTGTGTGTACCTCCACTGCAGGTGACTGGATTCTGTAGGTCCCCACAGGAAACACGGAAATCAAGCCCGACCGGTTCGGTTACATCATCGGTTTCGAATGCAATGCTAACACCATCACGACAGTTGACAGATGCCGAGAAGTTGCGGAAAGCTATTCTGGAGCTGGTTGACACTGAACGCACTTATGTCAAGGTGAGTTGTTCTAAAAACTACATTTATATCCGTGCATGTGTGCATTTGAGCAGCCGCCCCGAGTACACGAATGTCATATAATTTTATTTATTTTTGAGATGAGATGAAGAACTTGTTCTTCTCCTTCGCATCTGTCATCACTTGAGTGGATGGATGAGGTGTATTTCTGTATTCACTTATTCCTGCTGCTTACCTTTGCATGTGATGGTTATTTGTCAGAGTGTGCTTGATGTTGACATTTTACATAAATGCAATGTCAACTTAAGTCACTTAAGGGAAATTTAGTTTTTTTTTTTTTTTTTGTATTCAACCACCGAAGGGTGTTTCCTTTCTGTTTAGAAATAGAATTATTGGGGCCAACTTCGGGTTGAATATAGGTTGGCAGGAAAATGCTTGGTAAATAGCTGTAGGTGAGGTTTTTTTATTGGCCTTCCGTATTTATCTTTATTATTGTCCTTTAAGCAGTCTGTTGGATTGTGAAAATCGAAAAGTTATCAGAGCTGCCCCAATGTTGGTCGTGGTACCTTCGTCCGACGCGATGTTTATTTAAACTGAAGCAATCATTGAACAAAAGCAATGGATAAATGTAATATTCGTTTTAAAGGTTAAAATGCTTTTTAGACAAGTTTAGTAAGTCTGACAGCTCTCTCACTAAGTGTATCTCGGTTTTGATTGGGGCAAATCGGTCAAATGAGCAGCTGCTCCAGTTGACGTTTATGGAGGTGTAGCCGTCGAATTTAGTCAAGAAATTCGTGACTGAGTACTAAGTTGGCAGGTCTCATAAGTACCTGACGCAGAAAAAGTGACGTTCCCGACCAATCTAGTTTCTGCGTTCAAATTACAACTCACCCAGACCAATCTAGGCGACTTAAGATAACTAGATTCTTGAATGCGGCCATATACTTTCACAGTAACCATAAATACATAATTGCATTTGAAACTCTGCTTTGTAGAAGTATGGAAATTAGTCGCGCATTAGATATCTTCGTCGCTTAGAGAGCGCTGTCAACAACGCAACTTTTAACAGCAGATGTCCGATGGGGCTTTGTTTGACAGTCTCTGTGTGAGTTTTACGTTTGCTCTTTAGATCGAAGCTGTGAATGGAATGGAAGAGAGGGTGAGGTAAATTTCGTTAAGTGTGTAAAGTGTGGTCTGACGAGTAAGTTTTATCGTCGCTTTGATGGTACTGTAGCTATTTTCCTCGAAACTTACAATAAAGCTGGGTGCAGTCGAAAGAACGGACCTTAGCACTCATATTGCAAGAGTCTTTCAAATTGGTGGATTGGCAGGAAAATCAATTTTCCAGATTCGCATAATAGGTATCACATCCAAGAAAAATAATATCTACGAACTTGCAATCTCAGAGAAGGTTTTTAAACACAGCTATTCTACTGTAGGTTTTTAAGCGTTTGAGATTAGGGTTATCATTGACGAAGGGGCTTGCCGCGAATATGACGCCCCATTGGAACCTGTTTAAAAATTCCGAATATTTATGTAGACCAATATTCTAAAATGGTCAAGAAGGTCTTCGGTTGTACAGGGATCCTTTGGTCTAAAAAATAATTAGAACCATAATCTCAACTTTCTATAGGAACCTCATTTGCCCAGATGTCCAAACTTCGTTCCCTTCCCAATACTTCCTTTGCCTAAATTTAGACAGAAATTAATTGTCAAAAGGACGAAAAATACATATTCATGGAAATAAAACAAATTAGCACTCGTAATGAACTAAAGACAATTTTAAAACAATCAAGAGGTATGAGCCGTTTCAAATACCAAAATCGCTCTCTCATAAGTGTATTTGAAATGCTAAATATTTATAACTGTTTATTTTCCCCGGAAGGCATTACCATATTGCAAATCCCTTTATGTGATTTATAAAATTTGAATAAAATTGTTGCAAAAAAAATAAAACTGTGATCCATTCATATCATCAACCTCCAGGGTGAGAAAACCAACGGAAAAGATTCGAAAAATCTTTCAAAATTAATTGCACACCCTAGCACGGCGCTATAGCTTGCGGTTCCTTCTAACTCAAAGTGCTTGAGATGTAATTAATTTTAAGAAGATTATTCATCCTTTTTGTTACAGTGGCAGATAAAGTTTTTCATTATACACTTACCACCTGAACGGTGAAATGCAAAACCTATTATTCGCGATTTTTTTTTTTTCTCTAAAGACAAATTTAATGAGGGGATTTATTTGAGAAATCCGATTTCAGCAGTACGACAAGGAGAACGTTTCATCTTTGTACTGTTGTATAGGGGTAGTGGAGATTTTGCTTGATGGAATTTTTTTGTTTTTGGAAAACTTGTAAACATTTCTCAAAAATACGATAGACGAACAAAGTGGGAACAAGTTTGACGATTTTATCGCTACTAACAGTTGTTAGGGTAATGCATTTAGAATGTAACAGTTTTTTTTTTAAATGAAATGTTCGCAAAGAAATTTGGGGGAGAGATGTGTTTGCCAGTTGTAGACGGAGAGTTGTCTCTCTATACAAATTTGTGGGAATACATGGGATGGATGGTGTATACAGTAGATGTTTTTATTTTAAATCGTTGGGATCTAACTATCTATGTAGGTATGTATCCATTTTAAAGAAGCTACCATTTACAACGCTACTTTGGAAAAGTTTCGAACATAACACATTTTGATTTAAAAGAAATTCGTGGCGAATATTTGAACGCCTTCAAGGAAATCGTTAAACAGATAGTTATTTTTAAGGTATTTCTCGCTTAATTGAGGCACACTTACATCCTCCTTATGACAACAGAATAGCATGCGTGTTACTAAAAAAATCACAAAGCAAACTCATGGGAGGACAATTGTATCAACTTAAATCATGCGGCTTAAACAATTTCTTTACCATTAATACACGCGGGAGTTCATCTGCGGAATTTCACCTTTCATTTCGTGCACATTTCATAAAAATCGTCGGTTTTGAAATAACGCTGAGATCATAATATCAATGAATATGTATTTTTTTCTGTACGACAAAACTACGTGTACTCTATCAATCAATAACGTCCTCAACTCTGAAAATTTGGATTTTGTGATATCCCCACAGTAAGTTTAAAATACGAGAGGACTATTGCTATTGCACCGTCGAAAACAACAGTATTGAGCGAAGGTTGGGTTCCGTTTGCGACCTAGCCTGATAAATATTTCTTGGCTTTTCATCATGGAAGCGAGGACGGTATTAAACGTGCGGGGCTCAGTCATTATGCGTCGACAGGCTTTAACAATTTTTTTAGTTTTGACATGAATTTCAATTTAATTTCTTAACGGTAAACACTTGAAATATTATGTGTGTACACAAATAAATTTGTCTAAGGCCAAAAGTAAAGTCCCAACTACAATTATTCTTCTCGTTTTCGCCCATATTAGCCAACACATTTCTTGTCTAGACTTTTTCTATTTTGAATGGTTAAATGGAAAAGGGAGAATTAACAATATTTTTCGCATAGTATCGGATAGTTCTATCACAATATATGTTATGAAATTTTAGTCGGTATACATTTGAAGTCGAACGTTTTAGATTTTTCGGACAAGACCGCACCTATATTCATCATCCTTTGTTTTTCTATTTCAAAGTACATACTGATTTAATACCAAAACACTTCATGCTTAGCTCATGTATAATATTTCCTTTGTTTCATCCTTTTCAGCATCTCAACAGTCTGCTGGAACACTATCTGGAACCAATGAAGCGCGAAACGTTCCTCTCCAATGCGGAAATAAATGCTTTGTTCGGTAATATTCATGAAATTGTTGCCTTCCAGCGTCAGTTTTTGCAAAACCTTGAGGAAGCTTTAGAGCTGGAGCCCGACTTTCACAAATTCGAACATCCTAGTCAGTTCCGGGTAAGTAAGACTACATAATACTAAAAGTAAAAGAGAGAAATTCCTCAGTGAACATATTTCATTGTGTGAATTTATATTATTGCACTTTTTTTTGTACCCAATCCTTGTTATCATAAATCTGGTCCTTTGAAGCACCAAGAAATATGTGTGTAATGAAAATTTATTATATCACAAGTTCGTTTCCTCTGTAATAGGAAATTTACAGCCACTTCGGCACTCTGGGTGCAATAAAAGTCCATGAACAATACGAGGTTGCTCCGGAACTATATTAACAAAAGAAAAAGGGAACAGAATCATGGTTATTGGGCTTGGTCACGAAAGAAGCATCGTAAAATATTTCCAATTTTAAAGTAATAATAGGAAAATGATTGCATTTCCGGGTGTGGATTTTTAAAACAATGGACGTATGTACTTTTGTATTGTCATGGCCAGATAAGAGTGTGTTCTGTGTTGCGACAGCGTATGGGGTGAAGAACTGATTTTAAATAGCAACCAATAGATGGAGATCGTGTTGTATTCGATTATTAATCATTTGTTTTCAAACAAAACACTATTGAACTGAGAGTGAATTAAAAGGCGATTAGGACACACATTTATATGTGCATAGCTATCGCTTATTCCATGGTTGGAATTGGCAAAGGCATTTTGAAGACAATTTAGAGATTCCATGTTTGTGCTTTACATAAAATATATACATATATTCAAAAATTCCACTTCTTGAAATTGTTTAATAATTTAGATTTCTGCTTTCAGTCTTTCATACCCTTAATTCTCAGTACGTTACTCATTTTCATTTTTGTTAAAGAACTTGCTTTTACTTCTGGCCTAGAACTCTCTCTGCAGAGTTTTGTAAAGTTCATATGCCAAAGGTCACCAAAAATATCCATCGAGAACTTACTTCCACCTTCCTGTCAAGTGGAGGTGTTTATTCTTCACCCCCACACTGTTTGGTACCCCAAATCGGACAAAAATCCCATCAACCCGCACTCTATTTATTTTCGTTTGTATATTTGGCCAAACAACTTCGAGTCTGCAGTTGACAGGCAGTGGCATTCGATATTTCCAAATCCAATCACAAACTATCCAAAAATACAGAGAACAAAATATCAACTGCACTGCGTCACCCATTCAATTTCGTTGACCCTTTTGACTGTAGGTATATGCCTTTCAAAAGCTGACCTCTTCTCCCACAAGTGGTGCAAAGAGCGATTTCCTTTCAGCCTTTAGCCGAATAATTTTTAAAGAAAAGCAAGTTCAGTGCCATTCTCTCTTTGTTTAAATGCGCACAAGGATAATGCTCTTCCACCAATCCGCCCCCTCCAATTCGCAAACTTGCCATTCAACTTGCATTACCTAATTGAAATTACAATGCGAACCAATCTTAGCACATAAAAAAAAAAAAACAGAAAATCCTTTTGGAAGGGGAAAAAATACAAAAAGTGAAAAATAAAATCAAAACGAAGGACTCTCTTGCTCGAGTGAAAAATTCGACCCTCAGCCCGAAACCTAACACAAAACTAAATTAAATCTTTCTTTATATTTGGCTTTTCTTTCTACTTGCAGAATGTCCTGTTTTCGATCGGTTCAGCTTTCCTGTACTACGTTAATCACTTCAAGTTATATTCATCGTTTTGTGCCAGTCACAGCAAGGCTCAAAAAGTTTTACATCCAAGTAAGTATACGAGTGTAATTTTAAAGGATCTTAAATGCGACAGCAGAAAACGAATAAAATCGAAATCCTATTAAAAACAATCTCTCTGTGCCGATGCACATATCCGCACAGGGGGGGGGGAACGCAGACTTCAAATAAAACAACTAGTATACAATAAACTGCATAAATGCTCCGTACGTACTTTCGGTATAAAAAGACAACCAAGCAATAGGCAAAAATGGATATAAAACAAAGTATACAACGACGACAAATCCGAAGCGAAAGATTCGATTTAATTTCAAAGACGGATGCAGTCGCTCATTCCATTTGCACTGCGCCGCGCCACCCATTCGTCCTTCGATACAGTAGGATAACTTAATTTTGCAGAGGTTTTCTTCCGTTTCGGGGCGCTTCTATTTTGCACAACTTCCAAATCAGTTTTTCTTGCATGTCCTTGTCTGCTACAGCTTTGCTAGGTATTTCGTTGTTTTTCTCTTTCAGGAAGTTGAGTCTGCTGCTCGGAACACACACATACATAAATCCATATTATCAAGCAAGCACAAGTAGAAAGTAGAAAATAGTTTTTCAATGTTGCAAAAGGATTCAATTTATTTTGAATTATTTTTTCACTGCTCGTGTCTCGTGTGTGTGTGTGCTGCTGGCTCTTTCGTGGGCATGTTTGTCTCTAATCCTTTTGTAAAGGTTTTCCGTTTTCAACTGCATTGCCTTTCATGCATAAACATGTAGCAACTGTGTCGGTGCTTGGTGGTGGCTGGTGGCTGGTGGCCTTGTGCCGATGACGGACGACGACGCACGGCAAAATGGTGACGATGATGATGATGATGATGATTTCTGTATTAGTCAGGTAAAAGAGAGAGAGAGCAATTAATTTAATTGAAAACTATTGGCGTTGGCGCAACGATTCGAAGGACTTTGTGTGTGTTTACCACTCGCCAGCCATTAGGCACTTCTCGTAATCACGAACGTCATCATATCCTTACTATAAATTCCTCGTAATCAAGGACATTTCGTATTTGAATCCGCTACAAATCGATGTGCATCACGTGCACATAATGGCCCCGACAGAGGCGACGAAGGTGGAAAGTTGAAAATGCTTTTATTCAAATTGAAATTTTAGAATCACACGATATGCTGGCTTAATTAGGCGATATAAATATAGGACACGCTCGACTGGTATATGGATGGAGTCTTGGTGTTGGCTAATGGATGAATTGGTAGATGGGTGTACCTATAACTATAATCCGAGCAACTCTCGACCGTAGGTATACAATGTACGAAGTCTGCGCTCAAGGACGAGGGCAAAGCCATTGGTGGATAGTGTTCATGGGTCGCTTAGTGGTTATAGAAACTGCGAGCTTTCGCTCAAAACTACTCCATGTGGGCCTTGATAATTATGAAACTATGAGGTCTTAAAATGCTTTGGGGCAGTTCTTTAAAGAGTAACCAAACCAGTAACCACCGACAGTGGCCAAGTAAGTATCTGTGATGAGTTCTGTGCAGCTTTTAATATTTTCTGACGTACAAATATCGCACTAGACTTTAAAATGATGCAGATGCCATTTCAAATGTACATAACATCAAAAATCTATCCAAGCAGATGAAGTGATTGGTACTACTGGAAAACTTACAAACAAACGTAAGCTCAGATTATGGTGTATGTATTAAACTCTACTGTTTGGATCCACAAACCAACACTACAGACTGATTCTTGCCATCATGTTGCATGCTTTTACACAATCAGATTGAAAGGAAACCAGGGATGATTTTCGATAAATGATAATGCGTCGTCAGGCCGAAATAAGTCATCGGAATTAGTCCTTGCAGGCATTCAAGAGTCCCTCTTCTAATTAACAAACTCTGAAGCATCATTCATGCATATAAATAGAACAAATAGAACCTCATCTCATTAAAATCCTTCAATGCACTCTGAATGTTGACTCTAATTTAATGTGAAAACGACATCAAATCGTAGCTTGCAACTCAATCCTTTAATCAAGTGAAATCGGGGATGAGTAGGTACACACAAACTGCAATCAAAAAAAAAAAAAAATAGAGGAAGAAACGTGCAACCATTTTATTATTTCAGCGGTATAGGACATTACAAAACATGAAGGCATGCTTAGGAATAAAGGAAACAGTTCCTTGAAATGGTAAAAAAATTAATTACTCCAACAAGTGGCTTTAACTACCCTGCGCTGATGCCACAACAGCAGCAGCTGCCCCACTGCGCTGAGTATGAATGCTCGTAATTTTGTTATCCCAGTGTATACTTGAAATGGGAACACGAAAGAATGGATGAGGAGCTCCTTGTGTGCCCTTCTCTATTGAGAGCCCTCTTCAATGAATCCCAAGGGAATGAATGAATCGTTTTTTACTAAGACCATTAGACGTAATAATCTGTTCATCTAATGCTTTAGCAACCCCCTGCAGTGCAACGTGAATTTTGTGTCGCTCTATATGTCGCGTCGCGTACGCTAGCATGTTGCAATTAAATAAATTGCATATATTCGCAGACTGATAAAAAAAAATACCCCCCGATCATACTAAGCCTTTGAAGCCGTCAAATATAGAGCAGGCGAGTATAAGTGATTATTCGTAATTCCACAACAGTAAAAATAGCATACCTACCTATGTCATTTTCCTTTGTTAGCAGCAAGCGTACTCGTGTTGCGTAACATAACGCAATTAAAGACCAAGGTAAAACAAAAAGAGCCCATTTCGAAACAAAAAGTCCTTGGATGGAGAGATGCGAATGTAATTTAATTGTCTAATGGTATGCATTGCTCAATTGAGTGTCATTATGTAGGATTTTATAGCGAAAGCAGTTTATGCAAGTCCGTAAACGATTGCGTCCTTATCGGTTGTGCGGAGCAAGTAATTTAATTTTATTTCTTTGCCATCAAAAATAGGCACTTCCGGCCGCCGGAAAGTACCTTAATTTGGTGTGTTACTCTTCTGTGAACTCTTGATGTCTAAGGAAGACTTGCGTATATTGGTGAATTTTATTGGCCTGCAAATGGCCGTAATAAAACTGTATTTGCGGATTTCAAATTGGGGCCAATCGATGTAAGTGTAGGTACTGGCAGTTAACGAAGTTCATCTGGACTGTGAGTTCTCGAGTATAAAATTGTTAAGCAGGGGTGATTTTTTAGCTGTTTTTTTTCATCGGCACGCATTAGCCGGCATCATAACAGGCTAACTAGCCAGAGTTTCAACAGCAAAGAACGAAAACCTGGTAACAAAATATCAACTGCTGGAGTACTTCCTGCCGTTAGAAAACTAGAAAGGGTTTCAGCGAGGAAAGTTGTATTTTATATCAAATATATTTTTTCATTCATCATGACATTCGCTGCGGTATATAAACAGGTTACTAGCTACACTAGTGTGGCTTTTTTGCAATCGAAAGTTTGCCGAGTAAACTTAATAAACTTTGTCAGTCGCGATGGCGTACAATCTTGTAAATCGAACGGCAAAGAATCTCAGTGTCGCCGACCCAATGCTTGGTGGTTATTTTTTTGTATGGACTGCTTTTTCAGTGTTCTCCAAGACTCGCCCATCTCTGCTCCTTTATAAAGGGTGTCCCATAATTCACGCAAAATTTGAGCTTTTAATTTTATTTTAGTACATCAGTGATGCCAACGGAAAAAAATGATTCCAATGTGACGGCTGACAGTTCGGGGTTAGTAAAAATGGAGCGCTATACGAAAGAACAATGGGCCTTAGCAATAAACATTTTTAGTCTCGACCCTAAATTTTCGTAGTTCACTGTGGCTAATTTTCCATACAAATTTTGCAATTGTGAGCTTTTGCAAATTTAAAGTCGAGCCTAAAAATCTTTATTGCTCAGGCCCAATGCATTTTCATTGTTGAGCTATATTTTAAACATAATGAAGGTTTGTCAGCTACAGTCCGCAATTTTCGTACAAAATATTTTCGTTAATCGTCCAAATTGTCACATTTTGGGGCTCGGAAAACCCACAAGTAATTGTTGAGAAACGAATGCATCGACAACGCGTGACTGTTTGGTGCGGATTTTGGACTGAAGGCATTGTCGGATCCTTCATCATGATAACCAATGGGTTTTTTTGTCCATAAATTACAAGATATGGATGTGACCAACATGTGGTTTTAAGAAGACGGTGCCACATACCATACAGCCCGAAAAACAATTGAATTATTGCATGAGTTAGATCAGATCTTGGGATTGAACGCCATTGGACTTTTTTTTGTGTTTTTTTAAGTCAAAGGTCTATGCAAAGAAGCCCACGGCCATCAACGCCTTAAAAGGGCAAATTGGGGGTGTTTTATAATCAAATTCAGCCACATTTATGCGAAACGGTTATGGGAAATTTTATCAAAGAGTATGTACTTGCCAGCAAAGCCATTTATCCGATGTGCTATTCAATACATAACCACAATCTAGTGCCGTGAAATAACGCTGAGTTTTGGAATTCGGCGCTATTTCCCGTCACCCCCCAATCTGTGTACTCTATGAATCAATACAAAATTTTAGCTTTCTAATTAAAAATCTGTACATCATAATTACATTTTGCGTGAATTATGGGACACACTTTATTACCTAAGCTTTTAAAGCAGTTTAACGTCGCTGTAGGTGTACAGAAAACAAACTGGATTCATCCATTTTCTCAAAACTTCCCAAGATTTTTTCATGCGCTTTTGATAAAGTCTACATGCTTCTGCAACATGCAGTAAAACCACGATAAATAGGATCTTGAACAAGTCCCTCGGTCTTGCTTCTTAATTGCCTTTTTAGCTCGAAGAAACACTACTGATTTTTTGATTGACCCCGACCATTTTGGGGTACAAATTAACAACGTTTTTCACCACTTCCAAGTTATATCTGTGAGAGAGAAAAATAAATACTTGATTTTTCGTCGGAAATGTTAAGAGTCCTGTTGAATGGCAGTTTATATTTTTATGCTCATTATAAGCCACACCTATCTTCTTCGCTAGTGAAAGCCCGGAAGCGGAATGGCCGCTCACGAATTTTGTCTATTCTTTCAGTATATTAGCATTAGTTAAGCGAATCTTTGGAAAATTGTACCTCTCATAAAGGCTTTTGAGTTTAATTACATTTGCTTCAAATAATGATGTCAGAGAAATTGCATCATAGGTCCTCAAAAGCCAAGGCATTCGGAGTTGTTCTTGCTGGGAAACAAATCAGGAAGCGTTGCCAAAATTTCTCCTGACTCTGTTTGCACTTTATAAAAATATTAAATAATAGTAAAAAAAAAAAAACACTTTCTCTTTACACTTAGATGAAGGCAATCACGCTCTACAGGAATTCCTAGCTTCAAGAAATCCTAAACAACAGCACAGTAGCACCCTCGAGTCATATCTCATTAAACCGATTCAACGTATACTGAAGTATCCCCTGCTTTTGCAACAACTGAGAAACTTGACCGATTCGCGTGCCGATGAGCATCTTCATTTAGTTGGTTTGTAAACTTGTCGAAAGCGAGTCTTTCTCTTTTACTTATTCAGCTTATTTAATGTTTCATTTTTCAACAGAGGCACTCAAAGGCATGGAAAAGGTTGCCGAACATATTAACGAAATGCAACGAATTCACGAAGAGTATGGTGCTATATTCGACCATCTCTTTCGACAGCACCAGAAGTCCTGCAAACAGCCAATAGATCTTAGCCCGGGTAAGTCGGCGCATTTTTCGACATCCTCACAATAAATATTGTTTGTTTTTTTTTTCTTGACTGTATTTCTATAGGCGACCTTTTGTACTATGGCGGAGTGGAATGGCTGAATATTTCCGATTTTCTGGGAAAAATCAAGAAAGGTCTCGAGCTACATGCTATGTGCTTTGTATTTAAATCAGCGGTTGTGTTCCTTTGCAAAGAGCGTTTGCGACAAAAGAAAAAACTAATGGTAAGTTCAAAAGTCTCAAAAATATTCAAATACTGATACAAAAAAATCCCTCAAACCTGCCTTTCGGATGAAAGTTCGCCTTCAAAAGCGAACTTAGAAAGCCTCAGCCCACACACCAAATTAACCATTTTTTATTTATTTATTTTTTTCAGGGCGTTTCTAACAAAAATGCTCCTAACGAGGTCGAAATCATTCGCTATCAGGTCCTCATACCCGTCACAGAGGTGCAGGTTCGTGCCTCGTCGGCGAAAGATATGGACTCGCATTTCTTATGGGAATTGATACACTTACGTTCACAATTACAAAGGCGTTCGGAGAAAGTGTACGTGCTTTCGAATAGCACGGCCGATTTTCGTAATGCGTTCCTGAAAACCATCAGGCAGATAATACGCGAAAGCGTACGCAACATGTCAATTCCGATGAAAGGATTCGGAGGAAGTGCTAGCTCTGTATCCGGCATATCATCACAAGGCGGTTCGGGTAGTTCACAGACTTTGGAGAGGCCAAAGCAGCAGGTAGTTCTCCTTACCAACTGGAAACATGTTGCCTCCCTCTTCTACTGGCATCCATTTTCAGATAACAATCATTCAGGGATCTCAGACTCTTGGTAAGCCCAAGAAAAAATCGGGTGCACAACGTCATTCGGCGGGCAATATTGATTATGATAATCTATCGGGTAGCCAGGAGGCTGATGATGTTCCCATGCAGCACCAACAGCAAATGCATTCAACCGGTTTCAGAAGTCGTAGTAAGACTGTTGGTGATGCTGCTGGTACGTTGCACAAATGTGAATACAGCACGCCATCCGAGTCAAAGTATTTTTAATTTATTTTTACCACACTTTCACAGATCCACCACCAAAGCCACCGCATCATCAGCCACAAATGCAAGGGGATCCCGGCATGGATCCCGGTACTAAATCCGAGGGCGAAGAGGACTCCCAACAGGGCACAATAAAACCCAAAGCAACACTGGGTAGAACACCAAATCATCTCACTTTAAGGTAGGTTTGGGCTTTTTCAATTCATATTTAAATCTAATTCCGATCTTAAATTGATTTGAATCACAGCACAACATCAACCTTATCGGTCGGAAGCACTGGTAGTCAAGCGCGATTGATACAATCATCCCATCCCCCATCAAGCTATCAGCCAGTCCTCATGAAAGATCTAGGTAAGACTCAAAGCATTAAAGAACTGTCATCACCCACGAGTGAGGTAGTCGCGTCGATTAGTTTAAGTTCAAGCAGTAGCTCTAGTTATAGTAGTCGCATCTCACCCAAACAATCGCCAAAACAAGATATCGAAGTTATCGAGATATTCTCGAAGGAAATGGCTAAATCGACACCAAAGCAAAAACAGCGGGAAGACGAACAGTCGAACGTGCGTTTCATGGATAAACATTTGAGCGATTTAGAGCATGAAAATCTGACCGACACCTGCGACATTGCCACGTACATGGCGAACTTGAAGGAGAAGACCCTAGAGTCTCAGACGGAGCAGGTGCAGCACCAGCAACAGGGGCCCGACTCGAGCCTGTCGCCTGAACCGCAAACTGTTGTCGAGAATACGACAATCGTTGTGGCGGAAATAGCTCCGCCTCCGCGAAACGATCGGGAGAGCGACAGTGGTGCGGGTACGGCTACAGCCTCGGAGCGGTCCGAAGCCGAAGACGACTCCGAGGATATGAGAAACGTGATTGTGATCGACAAGAAGGTCGACAAGGTCTTCAAGTCGAAGTCAAAGAGTTCGGGTAGCAGTAGTAGTACGGGTAGCAATGGTAGCAAGCAAAGCAAAGGGACTAAGTCACCTCGCCAAAGTATTTATATATCTCCGGATCGTTCCAAATCTCAGGGTAGTAGCCCCGTGCGTATAGTCAAAGTGAAATCGCCTCGACAGAGTATCAGCGATCAGGGTACCAAGCGCTTGAGTGTGAGTCTCAGTCGTGACAGTTCTCAGGATAGGTTGTCTGCAGGACGTCGAACGCCCAGCCCCCGGCGCAGTTCCGAAGGCGGCGGTGGTATACTAAAGAGGTCGGTGAGCCCCTGCAATGGGGGTGGTATTTTAAAGCCTTCGTCTTCCTCGCCTTGTAAGGCAAAGTCACCGGACAGGAGTTGCCTGAAAAAACTAGCTCCTTCGCAAAACCGTAGTGCAGAGTCCTTATCACCGCATCTGTCGCCGCGCAGTAGTATTGAGCATTTGTCGCCAGATCGCGCTAGTTGTCACCGTCACTCGCCTAGAAGTAGCTTCGACAGTCGTAGCTCAGAGCCCAATCTTGACATACCCAGGGGCGTTCTGAAAAGCCCTCGAGGCAGCTTCGACTCACGCTCACCAGAGCGCAGTGGACGCAAGCGCAGTATGAGCGCACATGGGAGTTTCGAAACGACACAAAAAGCACCAGATAGCTGCTGCTACTATTATCCTATGTACCCCGATGGGACACATGCCATTCATTACACAGGTTCCAGCTTGCCGAGAGACAGGGGACCCAGCTCGACTTCGAATCGACGCCTAAGCAAATCACTAGAGCGGTCCACCTCAAGGGAGAGCAGCACAAGCACATCATACCGATATGGGGTCTCACCCGAGGGAATCTGCACCATCGACATTAGCGGCCCGGTGCGATCGCAATCAGCCGAAGACGCCTTCCTTAACTACGGCATAGCTACCTACGAAGATCTAGACTTGCGCGAAGCCTCGACCGCTTTTTGGCATTCACAAATGCACCCGAGTGAAACCATAAATCGAGCTTTAGAGCATCCAACATGCATGGAGTGCATGCACCAGAAAAAACCCTCCTAGCATAAAGCCCGCGTGCGACAAAGTCGTACGCGGAAGAAGATGCCCCGAGGCATGTCAAGTTCATCAGGTGGTAGTTTCGAACACGAGCCACATAGTGCTGAGGCTGGGGGTTGTGTTTTCTGTCACGACTATTACGAGATCCACGTTTAAGACTCCTTCAGCAAGGACTCGACTCAAGTATAGGCTAACCGTGAGTGAGATAAAACTGTAGATAGCATTTTATTGTATGTTACACATTCGAATAGGAAATACTCGTAGTTCAGACATCTCGCCAATCCAGTGGATGTATTTGACAATGAAGTTTGTACTCCTAGATATATATTACGTATGAATGTTAGGATTAATGTTTTTCTTAAGACGATTGTTAGTTATGTATAGTTTTCCACACACACACATTGAGTGCAGGTTTCTATTATATCAAGCGCATTCAAGATTATGAAATGAAATACCAAAAAAATTATAATTAAAAATAAAATTTGAAAATTTAAGCCAAGACAAAATCAAACAGACAACTTAAAACTATCTCCGATTTCCACAGACACACATTTCCATCCATATAAAATAAAGTGCAGTTTAATCAAGAATCTAATAATTGTATAAACTAACTGCAAATCAAACAGGGATTTTAAACAAAAATTAAA
This sequence comes from Cheilosia impressa, assembly GCA_948293265.1. Taxonomy (NCBI): domain Eukaryota; kingdom Metazoa; phylum Arthropoda; class Insecta; order Diptera; family Syrphidae; genus Cheilosia; species Cheilosia impressa. Next base: position 1,994,482 of record OX411881.1, on the reverse strand, counting down.
ATTTTCGCATTTCGAATTTCTAACCTCCTACTGGAATTTTACGTCTCAGTTGGTTTTTAATTGTTGAATTTTTTTTAATTGATTTTTGTTCAAACAGTGGCTGAGAATGTAAAGCGCCCCGTACACGGTTGGCTTTTGTCAGAGGCTTTGAATTGGTCTTTGTATTTTTATGGAGGAGTGATAGCTGCGGTTGGAGCTTCTCAATCGAAATAGATTTTTACCGGTTGTCCAAACTGGTTACGAGTTTTACCAAGTGAGTTAAAACATGTTTGATGCATTTTAAAGAATATTTTTCGGAAATCGTAAACAGCGACTGAGGCCAGAGAAGAAAAGGAAATAAATACCCAGGGTACTCATTCCAAAACTTTTCAGGCGATTATCATCGAAACGATAAACCTCCAAAACTAGCAACTAAATGCTTAAATTACAAGTTTAAGAGCTTAATCCAGTTCATTTTCCACAAATATAATGAATGCCAACTTTTGGCAAAAAAATTCGACCAGAATATAACTTATTCGAACGATATCGTTCACTATATAGTTGATATACGGAATCTGCCCCCAGATGACGCCTCTGTTTTTTTAAACATCTGAGTCAAATTTTCGAGGCCCAATTTCCGAATACTTAAAAGCATATCCGATGTTTTTAGTATCTTACGAAAAATGAACCACATGTTGGGTTTCGTTTTGCAAAACATTAATTAGTCAGAAGATTAGTCCAAGATAATTCTTTTAACATCAGAGATCTCTCACTTGCTATCCGATTCCCAAATCAACTTGGTAAGCCACTGTCTTTTGAACTTAATTTCATTTCTTTTAAAACAAAGACTTTTCACTCTTTTGTTTCGTGTGTTTATGTATTTTGAAACTTATTTCAATTATAATTTTGAATTCAATCCATCATCAGGTTAAGGTTTAGTGTATTAGGAATTTAGGATAAGGAAAAAATCGTGTATATAATAAAAAAACAAATACGTAAACATACAAATTTTATTCAGTATAGTTGTAATAGTAGGAACCAAGCCAAATAAAAAAATGCATATAAGTACATATATGTATTGCACTGAGTTTTTATGAATGTTTAACATTTATGTATAGTTATGGTAAAATCCACTCAACTTTGTAGAACTAACATTTTTAACTAAAAATAAAAACAAAATTTACAATCAGGAATTTCATATTCAAATAACACCATTAAAATAGAAATCCAACACAAATCAAAAATAAGAAATAGAAACACTATTAAAATACAAACAACGGAAACTGGGATTGATAAACTACGCAAAATACAAAAATATACGTTAAATAGGAAACATGTGTATTATAAAAGGTGAGACAAACAAAAAATAACTTCGATTGGAAAAATGCGATACAAATGAGACGGCCTTACGAACCTATAGAAACAAATATTACGAAAATTAAATCAAAATATATACAAATTAAAGAAAACACAAAACGTAGTAACCGAACTAAGTAAACTAAACAAAACAGAAACATAAAACTTAGCCCAAAATTACGAGACACATTCACACAAAGCCACTCTAAAGAACACAAATGTAGACGAAGCCTAGATAGAACTACTGGAAAATTAGAATCAATTAAAACAAATACTATATCAAACACACAGAAAAAAACCCTAAAACCACATTGTTAAACAAGAAGAAAATCAAAAAAAAAATCAACAATCTAAAAATTTACTTAAATTCCACTTAAAGTAATAATAGCTAATACAAAAAAAAATTAAATCAACTTAAAAATAGAATAGAGGTAATATTAATCAAAAATCGAATTAAATATATCAAAATAGATCATAACATGGAATTCTGATAACTTATTATATTTACCAATTGTAGTCAAAATAGAAGTTGTTCAAAAATAGTAGTAAATTCCTTAAAAGTTGTAACAAGTGGGATAAAATGTTTATTTAAAGGCTTTACTTTTAATTTAGCTATTTCAGTTACCATTGCCAGTTTTATAAGGGTAGAAATAGATAAAGTGAGTGTCACAGGATAGTGAAGCCAGCATTCACATTGACATAGACTTGGGTGGTTTTCTACGCCATTTCCAACTAAAATTTAAGACGAAGAATGGAATAACCCTGTATAGGTTTGCAAATGTCTCGGAATAGAAAATGCCTTTTTCAGTTTCAGTTTTTCGGGTTTGACATTGACTTGGGTGGTTTTCTACGCCATTTCAAAAAAAAAAAATTAAGACGAAAAATGGAATAGGTATAAATAAAAGGTTTGCAAATGTCTCGGAATAGATAATGCCTTCTTCAGTTAAAAAATCTCAAACCCGACATAAACAAATCTGTCAGAGTTCTCTGAAGAAAATTTAGCGTCATACGGCCGATTTTTTCTAACTACGCTACACTTAAATGTGTGACGTAATAATGTATATCATTGTGACGTATTTGCGCACTGTGAAAACATACAGGCAGTGAAAACCCAAGACTATTTACACCGAATGTCGTAGTAGAACTATGGATATATGGCCGGTTTTGAGAGAAAAAATTTCATTAATGAATCCAAGTTATTTCTTATGCCAGTTATTATTTTATTTTTTTCCATTTTAGGCAAGCTAGTTAACTGAGGAAGGGTACAGTGGCGATTCCTGGTCTTAAGCATTGGGTTAGCTACGTGCTCACTTCTCACAAAAAAAAAAAAAAAAAAAGCGCACTCTCATATTCCAAAAGCACGACAAAAATAATTATTATGTATTTACTCACATTTATAATCCACGCAAATATAAAATTATAAATCGCACTTTACTTTTGGTATGGAATTCAATAAGACTATTAATTCAGTCAAATAAGAACACATCGACACATTCTTACTGCAATTTGACTAGAAAGAGATACACACAGAAGTACAAAAAAAGATAACGCGCAAAATATACCTGCTTGCTTACACTAACACTCTACTTTCAAGTTTTATCGCATTTGTTTGCGCTTACCCTTCCGTATATTTTCCTGTGCTTTGCTTACGAGTTACGACTGGTAGAGGTAGTCAAATTCCACACTCATACAGATTGTAGGAAATTCGGTAGCGTAATTTTTTACGCTAAAATGCTACAAGCAGGAGACTTTTCTATGGGAGTTTTAGATTGTGTGTGTGCGTGCAGGCAGGGAATTTGCGGTATCGCAAGTTGTAACGCTAAAGAGTATTTCAAGTGAAACTTATTGCATGGGAGTATTGTGTTGTGTGTTTGTGTAGGCAAATATTATTTGTAAATGATAGTTTTGTTATTTAGTATGTCATTGATTATTGCAATTATTAATCTTCATAATTACTTTAACCTCGTTATTTGCTGTATTTTGCCTATATGTATTTCAATTTATTTTCTTGGTTTAGCGCCGCTAAACTAGCTAACTGAGAGGAATCGCCCCTGGAAGGGTACTCGAACTCGAGAAGGTACCTACTCGGCCTTTTTATTTCAATTCGTCGTTAACATTTTTCTATTGTGTGGGCAGAAAAGATCCTCTGAATAACATAAACAGCAAATTTGTTTATGCAACATGTATTTAAGGCTTGTCTGTCTATAAGTTTTTTGAGCTGATTTTTAAACAATCTTTTCAGAAAACGAAATGTGTTTCTAAATACCGATCAGTGTAAAAATCACTGAGTTAGTGTCAGATTTTCTCGCACTTAATTTCCTACTTTAGGAAGGACCTTGACCAATTTCATGCTTTAGAGAAAACCGTACATTCTTAATTTTGTTATTCAAAGCGTCTTGACTCCTCTTACCACCATTTAGGGTACTTTGCTTTTCGATGAGAAAACGATCGCGTGTTTTCGTCAAAATCTATAGTATTAGAGATTAACGGCTAAGCACGCAAAATACTTAAAATCCATTATCCTTTTGAGGCCACATGAAAGTGAGAGGCCTTCCTCACTCCTGATTGAAGCAGGTACGAGTATTATAAACAAATTTAGGCAGTCTTGTCTAATGTCTAATCCTTTTAAATGTAAACTTCCATTTTGCTGTCAAACATTTTTTTTGTTGTATACTTGGTTGCCACGAAATTATGAATAATAAAATATTTAAAAGTCAATATAATACGCATCTTAATCAAAACTAATACTAATCAATCAAAAGAGTAAATAATTAACATTTTAAAACCAAACAATAAAATGCACCATAATCTAAACAAAATAAGAGATAATATATATTAATGTATTTTTCTTGTTAAATGTACCTCAAACAAAATTATCGTAAATAGTCACAACACGAATAGTATAAATCAAAACAAAAATAGTAAACTATTAGCAAAACATATAGTATACCTACATACATCTACTTAAGTATTAAAACGAAAAAATATAACAAAATTATTCATCCTCTCACCATAGTTAGATGGGCTTCATAGCAGTAAAATCAAAATTATATAAACAAAATCAAAATATAAACAAAATAGTAAATCTATATTGAACAATATTATATAAATGTATCCAAAGAAATAAAAAAAATATAAAATATTAATAGGATTAAAATAAAACAACAATTCAATTTCCACAAGCCGTTATGAGTAGATGTTGATGTTAAAAATAAAGAATTTGCCGTAAACAAAAAAAAAACGCAGTCAAAAGTGTTCTCCACGTTTCGTGCTCTAAAGATATGTTTAACCATGAGTTCGTACTTCGACCGTTTGCTGGGTTTTCCGTACAATTTTGTTTTTTACAAGTAGTCTTGTAACGATTGTTGGCAACTATTTGATGAACAAAATAACAGATTTACCATTTCGTTTGCTTATCTATTTAGTTTTTGTATGAAAAAAGGTAAGTTTTTAGTAAAAAAATTAAACATCAATGAGGGAAATTTAAAAAAAAACTTTATTCGATATATGAATATTTTATAAAACATTGTACAAAAGGGCGATCATGAATTATGAAAATAGTTTCGATTATTCAAAGTTTCAATTGGGTCTACACCGACTCGATTTGTATTGAATGGAAAATTGGATCAACCAATCTTATACGCGAAGATTTAGATTTTAGTTTTGGGAACGTGTAATAATAATTCAGTTGTGTGATAAAAAGAAAAGTAAATACGGAGCTCTGATAACCACTCCTTTTCTATCAGAGAGATGTTTCCTTGTAGTTTGTTATTTCCTTTTAAAGTAACCAAAGAACGCACTATACCGATGAGCAGCTTGCGTTCTCTCTATCAGAGCCTATGCGTTTTGCGGTCCGTTTCGAGAAAAATCAGGTTAGACGCCGAGGATGGTAGTGCCACTAAAACAGCAACCTTGGAGTTTTCGCACCATTTAAAAAGATGGATATCATCTATACACCCTGAGTTGATTTACAGAGACTTTATGCTTCAGACTTCAAGCCTTGAGCAAAATTAAGAAATGAATACTTGGTAAAGCATAAACGTTGAATGATTAAAAAACTAAGTGACTTTTACCCCGAAATACGTTTCGCTTTCATCGATGTAATGGCTAAGCGTTTAAAACCCGTCAAAAACTGTCTATTTCGACGTACCTACTTGTTACAAACTTGCACGATCCGAATTTACTTTTCTTACACCAACTTGATACCTATAAATATGTGTATATATTTTACAGCACTAATAGCATAACATTAATTTTAGCTTTCCTAAGTTGAAATTAATTAGAAACGTTACGCTTATTTCTTATGGCATAACCAAACGTTATTTAGTAAAATATCCTATATAATTCAAAAGTGTGATAAGCGACGAATTATTGTGTTCAAACATAGGCATACACGGAATTTGCATTAAAAATAATAAAAAGTTAAGAGGGAGTAAAGTTTTTTTTTTTGTGTTATAATGCTGTTCTTGTCTGGAAAAAGTATATTCTTGTTTTATCCCAAGAAAATATTTATCATTAACGGTAGAGAGCGTATTTATTATAGTTCCTTAAAAACAGAAAATTCCATCAAAATCGAAAAGCAATCATTGTTAGACATAAATGTAAATGCATACATTGATTTTAACTGAAATTGTTTATTGTTAAATACAAATAGTGTATAAATGTAATTATATAAAATTTTTGTGATATTTATTTTAACATTATATTTAAGCGTATATATTTAAAATACATATTTTTCATTGACCTATAATTTTAGTATTTTTATTTCAGTTGAAAGTAATTTATATCTAGAAAATATGTAACAAAAAAATGCTTGGCATCGCTTGAATATTCGACTATTTAAAGTAAAACAGAAAAGGAAACAACAAAGTGCATAGTGTGACCAGCACATAATAATAATAAATAAAACTAAACTAACTCTTTAGTAGATTGTAGTTTTATATACAAAAAACATATACATATAATTTTTGATTTAGTTTATTGTTATTTTGCACGAAGAATAAAATATATCCGTGCACGTAATTGCAATATATTTAAATAGTTTTATATAATAAAACAATCCAACTTATCTGGGCCGCTATGCACTATCGGTTGATATGTCTAATGGTTAACACACCCTATCCTTTGTTTGAATCCAAAAAGAATTTAAAACATAATTTTATGCTAACAAATTCATTTATTTTATTATTCATAAAACTATTTAATTTCTCATTTACTCAAAACCGTAGAAATATTTTACGAGTAGCGATTTTGTTTTTTGTTTTTTTTTTAGGCACTACATTTACTTTGCTTAATTTGTTTTTTATATTTTCTTATTGGCATATGGAAAATGTTGGCATAAATTTTTAAAAATTTCTTACTAAATTCACCTCAGAGAAGAGAATTGTGCAATGATTGCAATAGTATCAAAAAAGAAACAAGCGATGTCAACATTTTTACCAAAAAAAAAAAAAACACAAAAAGGCTACTAACAAAATTTTAAAAGTTTTCATAGGGAATGCTATTGAATTTTATTCTTTCCATTATTTGACTTTTTGCTTTGTTTTTTTTTAAATTATCTTTGAGTTTGTTTTTTTTTACCATATAAAACGAAAAACAACAATTTGGCCAGAAGGAGATGATACATTTGTTTTATATGTTTTACCTGTTTTTTTTAATTGTAGGGTCCCCGGTGTGGAAACCAAGAGACATGATTAGTTTAGGCGATGCACAGCCAACATCACGCAAAGATGACTCGAAAAACTAATTTTAAAATTAGAAAAAAAGCAAAAGAAAAATGCTCTATATATATATTTATAAATCGAAAACAAAAATATATAAGAAATTATCATATTCGAATAAAAAAAAACTGGATTAAATAAATTAATAATTGTTTCTCCGAAAATAGAAAGAAACATTTCTTGATGATGATATTAAATGAATTAATTCATTTTTTAAAAAGAAAAAATAAATAAATTAAAATGAAATTCTTATAATAAACGCAAATAAAATTTATATTTAAAAAAAGAAATCACAAAACAAACAAATTAATTACTGTATTTTTTAAGAAGAAAGAAAATAGTAAACAAGTTTTTAATTTTATCACAATTAAACGTTTCTCTATAAAAGCAAACGTAAACAGAACAAAATTTAGAACTTTACGTAAAATGCAAACAAAATAAAAAACTAACAAAAATATATCCCAATAGTGTTAAACAAATATTATACTTATTTATAACGATGCAAACTAAACCTATGCATAACGAAATAACAGAGAAACATCAACCGACTAGAAATGATGCATTTTGAGTACGAGTATAAAAGATGCACAAGTTTTGAAAAAATTAAAAAAAAAAAACAGAAAACTTTTGCGGAGCCAGGACATGCAGCTGAACAATGGTCAGTAACATTTTAGTTTGAATCGTACAATATTTGAATATTTTTTGTTTCCAAAGCCGCTCCGAAATTAAAAATAAAAATTTGCGAGGCTACTGCATTTATACAGTCCGGTTTGTTAATCCTTGCAATTCACTCAATTAATTTATTGGTTTGTATCAAACCAAAATGAAGGATACTTGTATGTGAATGTAAATTGATTGAAGGAGAGACTCTTAAGTTGAGGGCAAGGTCTTTAAGCTGTACACACACTTATTTTAAATATCGATTACTTGCTGTTCCAGCAAGATAATTTGGTAAAACAATGTAGAAATTGGAAATGTTTCAGCTATCATTTCGCTCGGTCAATGGGGACGTTCAAGTATCTATTTTAGTAAGTCTGACAGCTCTCTGACTAGATGTATCTCGGTTTTGATTGGGTTAACTCGGTCAAATGAGCAGCTCTTCCAGTTGACGTTTATGGAGGTGTAGCCGTGGAATTTAGTCAAGAAATTATTGACTGAGTACCTACTAAGTTGACAGTTCTCATAAGTGGCTGACGCAGAAAAAGTGACGTTCCCGACTAATCTAGTTTTTGCGTTCAGGTTACATCTCAGCCAGACCAATCTAGTCGGCTTAAGATAACTAGATTCTTGAATGCAGCCAATATTAAGAGTAAATGCACAAATGATTGAAAGTCGCAATGATTCAGAATTGTTAACAAGCCTTTTTCAAATACAACACTTCTGTGCTTTGGTGAGTAGGCATGCGAGTGGCGATAGCCAATTCTCTAGTGTGTATCCAAATTATTAACTTCGAGACTTCGACATCGGCATATGACATCAGCTTAAACTTGCAGCCTCCCAAACAGTGTTCATAAAAAAAAAATTTTTTGTAACCTAAGACAGCAATCGACACCCAGATCATATGGGAGCTCCTAGTTATTATAGACCGCAGTTTTAAAATTTCCGCTTAAAACATCAACTTTTAAACATCAACAACAATCAATCCCTGAATGCACTCATTACTTAATGCTTTTGTTGAATATGTAGGTACAAAAACTATGTTTATCTTCATTAAAAAGATTTAGCAACAAGTGACAGATTTATCCAAATGTCTGGACAGCTTAATGCAGATATGTCAAGATTCTTAAGGCACAAGCCAGAAAAGCAGTCACATTGTAAATCAAGCCCAAGAATGTACTTCTTACTGACCATTAAAAAGGGGCACTGCCCAAATTCAGTGTTGCCTTTATTGGGGCTTCACGAATTAAACAGTGCTAGAAAAATAGGTGTTGAGTTATCTTGTTTTCGCTAGTAATATGGGATTCAAGATGCTCAAATCACCTAACATTGAGGTCTATCCGCCTCGGATGGGTAAGGAGTCCGAATGGTAGTAACTCTCGGGTTGCGAAAGCTCGACCATTAGCTATATAATGGTACCACGGGTGATGGGGACGGCCTCTGTACCAAATCTGGTGCAGCCCCATACTTTGAGGTCGGATTCGTGGGGGCTGTGGTTAAACCAAATGCGGAGACTAGAAGCGTTCTTTCAGAACGAAGAGGTGTCTTGATAGGCCTCGCCTAAAATCAAATGGGTTCGTGCTTTTTCTTACCCAATCAGCCACGGTAATTGTACTGGGGTCAATACTTGTAGCAATACTTGTATTGGCCCTGGGGCGTCTTGTCAACGTCTTTCTCAATGACTCAAATGTGGGTGTGCCCATCGTGAGATTAAGCCGTCAAGGCAGGTGTTCACGTTAAGCCAACTTCATTTAAGTTCTGACCATTAAAAAAACGAGTTTATTAAGCAAATTGTTTTATGTGAAAGCACCTGAAATAGTGCGAAGATACTTCCCAGGATATGGACTAAGATTTAAGACGTCCTTCTATATGGACCTTTAGAAGGCAAATCTGCCAGCTCGCAAAACCTGGCTCAACAATTGTCAAAATCTACTTATATAACGCATAATACTGAATTATAGTAATTCAACTTAAATAAAACACTTTTAGTTATATAGGAAAATTCTTATACTTTATTTTTTAATTTACACTGAAGATATTTTGTTTTTTCAGAATACCTATATAAGTCTTAAACGAAAAACAATTCCACTCCACATCCAACTTAACTTATAACTATTAAATTAAAATTAAAACAATAATAAAAAATAAACAAAAGAGAAATACTGCGCTAGGATGACATTTTAGAACAATTACTATAACAATTGATCAATATTTAATAAAAGCCACAACAAAACAAGATTATTTACAATACATAAGGTACTTTCACATAACTCACACAGAAAACACTCAAACACACATATGCAAGTAAAAAAATAAACTCACACGAATTAAAAACTTTAAAAAATATATAGAACAAATTAAATAAGAACATAAACAAAAGAGAAAACCCCCTAAAAGCAAAACAAAAAACCAACAAAAGAGAAACGTTTCTTTTGTAACAAACAAGTTAAACCAAAAAGCAAAAAAAAATACAAGTTATTTAAATCTAAAGAGAAAATGTTATTTATTATTAAAACAAAGAAAATGGTATAAAAACAGATAAGAAAACATGAAAAAAAAAACCTAAATACAATTAATAAGTAAATTAATTAATGAGAATTAAATTTATGAAGTAAGTTTAAGAATGAATTATTACACTTTAAGAGAATTTTTATAATTATTAACAAATTATATATTTACAAGTATATTCGTTTATTTACATGAATTTAATTTTAGTCAACTATTTTACCGCGTCTAATTTGATAAATCAGTTTTTCAGGTTTGATTTTCGTTTTCGTATTGAAATTCGTAAGCAGCAGAAATATTGAAATTTTCTGAATACGAACGAAAGAAAATGAAAGCAGAGGCGGTGTTAAATGTTTATTGTAAAGAAAATAAGTACCCAAAGGAAAATACATCCAACCAACCCATAAATAGAAAAGAATGCAAAAGAACCTTCTAAGAGTATTGTAGTTGTATTTTTTTTCTCTTTAACAAGTTTATTTTCTATTAGAGCTTTTAACTTTAAAAGAAAAAACTAAAAGAAATTATAATGCAAATCGAATAAAGTTGAAAAAAAGAAAAACAAACAAATTGAGCACTTTTTAAAATATTTGTTTAATATATTTCTACTTATTTATTTTTTTGTTTAACGAATTCCTTTGCAAATATTTTATGATAAATTTTATTGAAATATTTTTTATTGTCAAAAAAGCAAAAGAAATTATAAAATAAAAGAAATAGACAAATAGACTGAACGATTGTTGGTTTTATTTAAATCGTGGGGTCTCCCATGCGACTGTGTGAGTATACGGATCGATACCTTTTTATCAGGCTTTACAAAAACTGTAATCAGTTTATTTGGCCTCTAGCTGCGCACTTCAAGTCGGAAGGGGTTTCCTTTACTTCTAAGCACCATCTAAGGTAAGATACTGCATTGTTACTCCTGTTTTGTCTGAAGACTCTACGCACCGGTATATAGTGTGTCCTTCCCTCGACATACATATCCATCTAAAAGTGATGCACAATTATTTGACAATGTCGATGTTGTTGTGCAGCTCGGAGAGTTTGTAGATCAATCTTCTCCTTCAAAGCCTGTCAACGCAGGTAAGACCGGAATATGAATGTCAGTTGATTTTAAAAAAGAGAACCTACTTCCCGACAACGTCATTCTGTAATGAGGAGAAAAAAAAGACTCAAATGACAGTTAAAAGAACCTTTTATGTGGTGCGTAGTTTTGTAAAACGAATAGATTTTTACGAATTCACAAAGGCGAAATTTTCTACTGGTTCCTAGGAGCTCTACAAGTTGAATTGGAGCCACCGTTCCCGCACGTTTCGTATTGTCAGTTGAAATCGGGACGGAGACCCTGGATTAGAGAACAGTACTTCGGAAGGTGCCTGTCGAACTGTTGAAATTCGTAGCCGATTCACAAACCTACTAACCGAAGCATTTTGGTCCTTGGCTATGGCTATTTAGTTTGAAGTTCAGGTTTATTTGCGGCGGTGCCAGAAAAAAATAATATTCTTTAAAGCTTTCGACGGGTATGGTCTAAACTCTAAATTATGCGAATGAAAGTCGCACTCCAGGGTTTTACTCAACGCCGTTCCTTAATTTTAATTCCAAAAATTCGTAAGAGAGACCGTCATCGAGAGCAAAATATTACCACTCCACTAAGAATCTTTACTCAACCGATTTCTTGGTGTAAAAATTGTAAAAGCTGTCACTGTCAGTCACCTTACAGCTATGTGGTTTTCGATTGGGCTTCTTCAGATTCGCTCTCAGATTTTAGATTTCATGTGTCTAATCGAACATAAAAACGTCACTTGCTCTTTTTTGTGTTGACTTTTGTGCGATTGGAATATATGTGTAGCCTTCGACACTTTTCTGTGTTTTCCATTCACTGGTTAAATTTTATATGAAAACATTGAAAATGCTCGCCCACATTGATTTCTAAACATTTGTACATAAATAATTAACAAAAATAGATCCACCCGATGCAATGCCTTTATTTGCAGTTGACAAATTTCACTAAAACATGAACAAACTCGACTAGTTGTAAATCTGAGGAAAAGTCCAGATTCGCAAAAGTGTTTTGAAATCTGAAAAAAATTGTTTTTTGTACCAAACGAACATAAAAAGTGCTTTGAGAGAGCCCAATCGAAAACCACATCAAAGAATTTGTAAAAATTCGTAAGATTTTAAAGTAAAGGAACAGACCTCTTGTGTCGACTAGATTGGTCTGGACTCTGGAGTAGATGTAACCTGAACGCAAACAACAAGACTGTTCGGGAATGTCACTTTTCCTTCGTCAGCCACATTATGCAAACTGTCAACTTAGTACTCAGTCACGTATTTCTTGACTAGATTTGTCGTCTACCCCTCCATTAAAAACGGTCCCAATTATAAATGCAAGCATTGTTAATCAAATGAAAGCAGGAAAATCTGCGCAGGTGGAAGTTCTCTGCTTAGCATTGATGCCAATTCATGTTGTGAACTCTGCTCAGCATTTAAGAATGGGCTCTACGTCAACTGAAACAGCTGCTCATATTACGACCTATCTCAGCCGATCAAAACCAAGATTCATCAAGTCAGACTTACTAAATTGGCTGATGCTATTCGAACAACACGTTAGGGGCACGGCTTAGGTCGACGGCTATTGTTAAACGCGGCAAATAGGGGTAATGTGGCTCGCTTCGCTCGCTTAAAGGGATCTAAACTCCAGTATTTCACTTCCGGGCACGAGTCTGTACGTTTTAAGGTCCAACTTATTTCTTAAAATGCCTAAGCCGTGCCCCTAATGTCGTGCGAATAGCCACTTTGTTAGACACTTGAAAGTCGTCTCTTGTGAATTTTGGAAGTGTCCATTAGGATGCAGTTCTTGTTATTGCAGATTCTGCTTTACTAAAATGTTTGTTCCTATCTCGAGTTCGGTTAGTTTTCAATTGACGCCCAGAATTTGCTGTAACATTCCAGAACTAAATGAACCGCAGAAGTTTCTCCCCCTCTATGAATGTGTATCGCCGTTCGATTGAACGCTTTTGATATAGGTAACTCGGAAGCCCCCGCATTCCACTCCAGCAGATACCTAATTGGAGAGAGAATGAACTCACCGTCCAACTAGACAATAAAAAACGCACCTTCAGTTTCATTCTTAGCCAATCTTTGTTTATTTTTTCCTACATTTTTACAATTATGTCTTCCACTAGAAACTAAGCCTTAAATTATATCATCAGTTATATAAATACACAAGCGCGTACTAAAACGTACATCTCTTCATTAAAGTCGCCACGCGTCAGTTACATAAACACACTCCCAGAGCTGATGAATTTTGGAAATTTTTTGTTTGTTTTTAGCGAAATACATGATCCGATTATTGTGAATATGAAACGCTGATAAACAAAGGGTAACTGCCAATGTGTACGCACTCGGAACGTACTCGCTTCGGAGCGTGTAGTCCGAACGCTGAAGAACTGAGCAAGAGGCGACCTGTTAAAACTTAATACTAAATGTGTCCAACACTAGAAGTGCATGATCTCAACTATGGTACATTATTATAAGCGGCCATCCGTCTCGGAGCCGACCAGTAGACCTTCCAGAAGCCATTTTCCACTCTTCCTGTTCATTTGTCTAACTTCGAGGTGTCCTGCACTCTAGTTGGGTAATATCTCCGAGAGCAGGTCTTTGGTGCCGCTCATCAGCGAATCGGGGAACTTAATGTCGAACGCGACCAGCAAGTCACCCCGCCTTGACGGTTCCTTGGGGAAGGGCAATCCTTTTCCGCTGATCCGCTTCACTGTATTCGGTTTGATGATTTCCCCGTTTGTGTTGACTGTGATCTGTTCGCCAGACAGAGTTGGCACATGAACTATAGTGCCGCAGAGCGCCTGCTTGAGGCTGACCTTGGCCGCGTACTTTACGTCACTGCCTTCGCGTTTGAATTGACTGTGCGGCTTGTCGCGAATGATGAAGACGATGTCGGCGGGAATTTTGCCAGGTGCTTGATCTCCTTCTTTCTGGAATGTAATCTTGGTGCCGGCCTTCCAGCCAGGCTTCACTGCGATGTTCAGTACTTTCTCCTCCTTCTTTGGCATGCCCGTGACCATCGACATGCGCGAGATTTTCATCTTCTTCACACAGCCCCTGTCGACCTCCTCGAGTGACACGTAGAGTTCGTGCTCGATGGGTGGATCTTGCATTTGGCGTTTCCTATTCGGAGCAGCATTGAACGACTGCGAACGGAAGGGGCCGGGCATGCCGCCGCCATAGCCCATCTGCTGGTACATTTCGTCTTCTGGGCCCATGAACATGGTCTGCGATTCGAATATTCTCTGCGGGTCTGAGCCAAAGAAGATCCCAAACGGATCCGACGAGCCGAAGAACTGCGCAAATGTGGCTCTGGCATCGCCATGGAAGTATTCACCGCCCAAGCCGCTGACTCCGCCTTTCAGACCCTCCTCACCAGAATTGTCGTAGATGTCACGTTTCTTTTTGTCAGACAGAACTTCATACGCCTCTGCGATCTCCTTGAAACGCTCTTCGGCCTGCGGCGCTTTGTTTTTGTCGGGATGGTATTTAAGCGCCAGCTTTCTGTAGGCCTTCTTAATCTCATCGTCCGACGCGCCCTTGCTGACGCCGAGAATTTTATAGAAGTCCTTTCCCATTGTTTAGTGTCGAGTCTCTGCAAAAGAAAAAAATAACTTTCAGTTCCCTTGTTCAATTTTTTTCGAGAATTTTCTCGACAATACACTTCCGTCCCTTTCACACTGACGACTGTGCTACGAGTGGGTGTCTGCCACCCGTCTCATGCAACTACGACAGCCACTCAAGGGAGAAATGATTTCATCGATAATTCAAGAATATGCAGCGGAAATGTTATGTTTTATCATCTCGGTTTTGAATAAATTAGTTACCTTTTATACTGATTGGAAAAACAGCAACAGATGTTGTCGATAATTGATGTCCAAAATGAATTTTCACAATGCCAATTTTTGGCTTTGTTGCTTATTTTTCTATTTCTATTTTAATACTGTTTATCACGTGTGGTAGAGTTTATTTGCACTTAGATATTTTATGTACACAACAAAAACAGTTTGTTTGATTTTTGATAGAGATTTCACAAAAATTTTCACTTTAGCACTTTTAACGAATGTTTCGTTTCGGTTTGTTCTTCTTTAATGGCTTACGTCGCGGGCTGGGCACTTGTATTTATAAACGTATTTTTGTTCTAGATCATTCCGGGAGTTTCTACATACAATTAATTTTACGTGCGTTAAATGGTTTGACTGCTAACAGCTGATGCTTTTTCATTCGTCAAGTTTGAAGCTCTGTTCGGTGAGTAAAAAAGAGAAGTTTTCTGTATTAAGAGTTGAATTGTGGCAGAAGAGAAAAATATAATTACTTTTCTTCAGTATTCACAGCTTAACCGCGATAATCCGCATACTTCCATGATTTCCCCTTGAAATCGGCAGTAATTATTATTTTTTTACTTGAATTCTTACCATTTTGAGATCTTCCTAAAAAAAACTCTGCAAACAACAGACGACTGTCTGTCAAAATTTGACATTTGTCGTTTGCGTAACTTTCCGCGGTTGATTTCCGAGCCTAAAACGTCGCGGAAAATTATGAGGTCTGCGTAAACTATTCTCCATACAACATCTGACAGCTCATTTACGAGGTGGTAAATTTCTGCAGTTTGCGCAGCTTATGAGGCTTTTAAAGTGACTAAAGTAAAATGCTGATCCAAACGTCATTTTGTTAAATACTGATTGCTAGTACCGAGGCTGAGTAATTCGTTTCTTTACCGTCCGACACCCGAATATTATATCTACAAAAATCGACTCAAATATTTACCGAGTAAACCTAAAGCAAGGCAAACAATACTTCACCATCAAATAATGGCCTATTATCCTAAACCAACATGGTTACATGAGAAAGGCCCACCTTTTGCGCAATGGCGACTATGAATGTATATATTTTTAAAATGCACGTTGAAATTAAATACCTATACAACTATCCAAAATAAAGAGTAAATGTTATCAATCTCCACCAATTATTATCAAACTAAAACGTATCTACATTGATTGGTGAATTCGAGCAACTCTTTCTGGCTCTTTTGTGTCAACATGCATTTAGAGCAAGAAAATGGTGGTCTTTTCTGCCCGACAAAGCACTTTGCGAATCCCATCTTTTCATCACAAACAAAAACTGATTTTATACGGCTATTCTTAAATTATTACAAACAAAGCTAGATCTTTGAACATTTCCCTTTCACGAAATAAATATTTTTTTTTGCTAGCGCCATCTATAAAGTCAACCCAGCAATGCTTAACAATTGGGCGAAAACCTGACCACCCACGAAAACCTCCCACCAGTGAACACTGGTTGACAGTTCTTGTTGTAGAAATTCGTCGCACTGCACCGTACGTAGATGATTTTTTTTCATTATGGCGGAAAAACTAGGAACACTTCGTTTCGCATTTTGTGAATAAATATTACCAAGAATTCAGTGAAAACCTTAAGTGAAACTAGCCTTTGTATTGCCCAAACGGCCTTAGTCAACATTGATTTGCATACCAAAACTAAGTGATTTGAACCAACAAATGAAATGAGAAAAGTGTTCCGTTTGTGTGAAAGTGAAGAATTTACCAAGAAGTCGCTGTAAAAATCGAACTTGGAACTGAAACTATTTTCCCAGTGGGTTATCCACTTCATGAATTCTAGAGTCGACTGCGCTATGGTCGACTCCAAGGGTAAGTACAATAATTGATTTAAGAATTCCGTGCTCTTTAAAATGCCTACACGAATTAGTTACCCACATAGAGTTGCTTCAACATCGATTATTCACATCATTGTGTAGAAAACCCTTTAATTGGACAGAGACCGAGAAGCCGGTTTGATTATTTGCCATAAAACGTAGTTAAAGTGTCCAACGTAATATAAATAGACGTCGCATTAGATTTAGCACACTCACATCCTCTGGAGGTCATCCCCGATGAGTGGCTCTGTCAGGGTTTTTCAAGTTTCAAACGTATCTGCATTATTTTGAAGGTTTTACATGTCGAGCAGTAGGTTGTGCGAACATGACACTAATGGTTGCACCAAAGTGAGTAATGGCATCGTGCTCTAATTGCAATCCTATTGGAATATGCACACTAAACGGAGCTAATAAAGGTGTTTGGAAATTGGAAATCCTATACAGGAATGAGAGTGCTTATTCATTGTTTGCAATGAAATGAAGTAACCGTGCATGCAATGCTATCAAAGTGATGGAACAGATAAGCTCGTTACATGAAACGGTCTGACTCATTCTGTGGAACTAGGTAAACAAAGACTCTTATCTATTCTTCTAATTGGAGAGCTAAAGAACTTTTAGTATCTAAACAAAAACAATCAAATAGGAATAAGTACATGGTGTAGGTGCTTTTTACGCATGCTGAGCAATCCATCACTCATCTTCTTCGATAGAAAGATGAAATCTAGGTTGATCCTCATTACTTTTGGGACAGCAGGAATGGGAGATCATGTTACTTGCTTTTGTGAATCAGTAGCCAGTTCAATGCCCTCAAATTTGTTTAGGCGGTTAGCTTGAAGAAAGTTTCCTTCGCGTTCCTTGTCAAAGTCGACTCTTGAGTCATACTGCAGTCACCGACACATCCCTATCGCCACATTGTTTATGTTTACAGCGAACCTATTTTGCATTGAATGAGACTGGGGATTTGTTTACCAATATGATAGGTTCATATAAATGTTAAATCTGTGTTGATTGTCATATTGAAAGGAGAGTTGTGTCATCACTCTTTGTCTGAGGCATAAGGTAATGCAAGTAAGGTAAGTGAATGCACTTTGAACAAAATGGCAGGCTGTTTGTTTAACAATTTAGTAGATCGGAAATGAAATGACGGATAAGAAGCAAGAATCTGATCGTAAATTTGGTTGCTACAGCAGATTTCGGACCCTAATGAGGCCCCCGACCAAGTTATCTGAAAATAATCATCCATAAACAGATTTTGAAAATCCTTCTTTTTTCGACAACAATTTCACAAATCAATAGCAGAGAGACACACCACGATCTAGGAATGTCTACAAATTGATTTGATATGTAATACTTGCCTTTTGTAAAATCAAAACTGAACAAAATGCCAACTTGACAAATGGATATGCATTTACCACAACAAATTGCTCACTCACACACGCAACTCTCATTCACAAGTGACAAAAATGAAAATGTTTATATTTTGTCTCTGCTTAAATTGAATGCAGCAAGCAAACTAAATGCCTAGACAGGCGTCAGCAGACGTACGAGTACATATGTATGTACAATGTACAGTACATCCTCCCACTTATAATTTGTTTTTGCTGTGGCGCTCATCTTGTGTGCACCCACCCCTTTGCACTGCCTCAAAGATTTCATAATTAATTTAATCGACACTGCAAAGGAAAAACAAAAACCAACAAGCACTTTTAGAATTAAAAGTTTATTTGTCATCTGCGTCCGTCGTTTCCGTCGCTCGCTCTCCTTAGAATGTGGAATTTGTGTTCTTTAAATAAAATGGCGAACTCACATTTAGCAACAGACTCGAGTCCGAGTATACCACTTTGCAAGGAAACGTACACTGTGCCGTCGCCCAGCTCTTAATTTACCCACCATACAGCTGTATATGTAATATTGTTGTGATTACGAGTTTACCATTTACCAGATATTGTTAAGAGAACACGACTGCACAACCAGAGGGTCAAAAATCTGATGGAGTAATCCCAAAATAGGAGGGCTCTCGTAAACCGTCTCCCCTATATTCGGCTTTTCTAAATTCAAATCAACTAAATGTACGGGGAGTTGTTGTTTGGATGCGTTTTCTGCTCGAGCGTTTGGACTCTTTTTACTGTTTAAAGTGCATAACAAGTGTTGAATCTTAAAATAAGCAGACTCATCGATGTTTAAAGCTCTTTTCCAGATGTAGCTCCCTTGGTGCCCGTCGGTGCTCCTCACGTCAGTGTAAAAGATCATCCCGGTGTTTCTCACACATCCTAATTCACTCTCGCTCGGTAGCAATTGTCGCCTTCTGTCTAAAGTATCCGAAAATATCTAACCATCGCTCGACCGCGCCGAGAGCTTTTTCACAGTGCCGCTGCCATCAGTATGCGATGCGATACCAGCGAATCGATTACGCCGCCGCGCACCAATAGAGCCGACGTCGTCGCCGAAAGAATCTTCACTTGATATTTTGAATTCTCATTTGTTTTTTCGTTTGCAGTAACGTTAATATGTTCATTTTCAACTGAACGTTTAGTATCTTATTATTTTATAACACATTTTGACAAAAATGTCCGTTTTGGTTGCAGTGATGTCATCGTGTTCGACCTGTGAATAGTGTGCAGTTGTAGTGAACAGAAAAGAAACCATAGTTATCGATAATACTGTCTAATCTAAGGTACAATCGTTGTTCCTCCTCCTCTCCCTGTGATAGTCACCATTATCACGGGTTTGAATTGAAATTTTCATCGACATTGATCAGAGAGTCAAAGGAGCAGAAAGTGAGTGCGAGTGGATATTTTTAGAAAGATAAATCTGGATGTATCTATATAATTTGTGTGTGCCGCTGTATTCTATTTAGCGTGTGTTTCACAATGTGCAAACTATTTGAAACGGTTTCTAAAAATAATCGACAGTAGCAAATATGTAGGGAAGTCTCTGTCTCTGCGGTCTTCTAAATCACATCTTTACCAAGGATTTTCTATTTTTTTTTTCTCAGTTTTTTGTCTGTTTTTCCGTGTACCCTTCCCTCTCGCATTGACAGAGTTCAAAGGCAATTTGTAGATACAGTTGTCTTCAATCACACGCTGCCACCTCCGCTCATGCGGCGTGGCCTAGTTATGCTCATATAATTCATTTTGTTACAGCAATGGATGAGATTTCGTTTTTGTATACCTACATAATATACTGTGTTCTTTACTTTTTCGATAATATGTTATACAATGTATGCCAAAGAAGTGTCACATTCGGCAAACGGAACTGCGGACAAGTTATGTTCGCAAACAGGGTGCTCACAACGATGAAGATTGTGTTTTTAATGATGGCGCTGAAGTGAAAGTTGTAAACACGGCTGAAGTGCAGTTTTGGAAACGCCAATATTTTGATTGTAGCACATATTCGTATACAATGCTTGGTTTCGGAGCTTTGTTTGTTTAAAGTGCTTGTTCTTTTACTTGTTAAGTGTGTTACTTCCGCAGGAGATTCGCCCAATAAAGGAATGGGACCAATGCAGTCTGAGAATGGAGAATCCCTTAATCACATTTTTTTGGCTTACAGTCGGAAAGTCCTAAGGAACAGTCGAGCCTTCTTGGAAAGATTACATACAAAAGCTATGGCAAACAATGAAACGCTGGTGTCCATTCGCTCGAAATGTCCCAGCTATCTTAGACGACTGATGCGTACTTTTCTGACCAGGTCGATGTCGCTGTACAGCTGTTAAATCAACGCAAACGGGTCCGAAAATCACTGGAAGCCCAAGAAGATCTTTATCCGCCTTTAATAACGTCCATAAAGCAGGACTGGGGTAAAGAGGGTCTTATATAGCGTCTCCTTAGTGTTTCTAGACAAGACCTCAATTGCCTTCTTATAGGCCGAAGTAACAGCGGTTGGCAGGTGTAATTCTTCGCTTGATTTCTGAGGTGATGTCATTTTCAGAGCTAAAAGCGGAGCCGAGGTAAACAAAGTCCCAAACTACCTCAAAGTTATAGCTGTCTATCGTGACGTTCCGTCCGATTTGTCGATGTTGTGTGTCCCTTCTTGTTGACAGCATACTTCGTTTTGCGCCGATTCACCACTTAACCCATTTTTGCCGCTTCTTTACTGATTCTTGCAAACGCACCAGTGACAGCTCGCTTTGTTCTGCCAGTGATGTCGGTGTCGTCAGCGTATGCAAGTAGTTGCACAGAATTTTGGAAAATTGTGCCCCTAGTGTTTCGAGTTTCGCAATGTATGCCTAGCAGGTAAAAATCAGTTTGGGATCCAATCAGTAGCACAATCGGTACCGCTACAGTCAACAATGTTGGAACGTCGCTCTGCATTTAACAAAATCGCTAATCGCTCAGAGCTTACGCCACCGCCATGCGATTTCATTTGTTTTAATTTATTAGAGCGACGTCGTCCAATCGCTCTGTCGCTCACTGGATGGCTGCACTCCTAGCTTGCACCTTAAGTTGGTGCAGTCGTTGGTTGTCTGTTTTGTCCTTGTGATTAAATTGATCCTGTTTAACTATTTATTGTGCACCCAGTTAACGTACCGACGGTCTTAAGATTCGTTGCACACACTTTTTGCTAGCAACAACTACAACTTGCGGAAAATTTAAGTGGATATCGGTTATGAAAGTACTAAAGAAAGAATTCTCGTATTTGTTGTAAGCCTGTGCGTTTCTATACCTAATCCCTTTCAATTGAAGCCGTTTGCTTGACGTACGATTTGGCCAAAAGATCAGCGATACAATAGGTAGAAAGCTATGTTGAAGTTGTTGAAGTTTTTAGTCAGTTTTAAGTACAACATTATGGCTTTATTAGTAGGAGCAAACATTTCCATTATTTTGGAACGCAACATACTTCAAGTGGCTGCCTCGGCTGGCTTCGCAGTAGCGCATTCTGCCACTCCAATTTTTCAAGACCTTTTTGATGGTTTCGGGCTGAAGCTTGGATAATTTTGGCCTTAAGTGCTTGAATCGTTTCCGGATTGTTGGCATAACATCGGTCCAAAGAGGTGAAATCGCAGCGGCCAATTGACATCGCCAAGACAGCTGATAACACCATTTGAGAGTTTGGTGCGCAAAATATCGATTGCGGCGTGGGCTGTGTGGCATGGCGCACCATCCTGCATGAACCAGAGGTCGTCCAAATCCATGTCTTCAATTTTAGTAAAAACAAATAACAAAGTCGGTTAACATGGCTCTGTAACGCCCACCGTCGACCGAAACGTTCCCAGCCTCATTTTTCAATAAAAGTGGTCCAATGATGCCTCACACTCTCGGCTACAGCAGCCATATTTTCGTCTCGGTGCACCGTTCGACTACAGGGACCATGAGTTCAGTCTCACGAACTTTTTGCACAAACGTTGGGTGCTTCATTTCGGCCAAAACTTCTCTTCAAAAAACGCACTGGGCTACACAGCACTCACTTTGGAAATCAGTTTTCAATGTTTCCCAACATTGTTCAAGCGTAAAGCGACTCTTTTCCTTCCGCGGAGGTATGATACAGACTTTTTGTCAAGATTTCAAGCGCGAAACAACTGTCAGTGTCAAAATAACCTATGATTTAAAAGAAACCGCTGAATGATCCACCCTTTATAAGGTCTATTCTCCTCTCCAATGCAAACATTGCGCAGAAATCTGTCAGAAAGGAGAGTCATTCAAACATACTTTTCTTTAAACCTTTAACCATTTGCATTTCATTAAAGCACTAGACTCAAATCTAACAAGAGATAGGTTAGGTTTCAGTGCGAATGTACCTGAACGTCAGCTGAATCAGAAAGAAAAAAAACTACAAACAGCGATTTATTGGGAGCAAAATCAGATTCAAAGACTGGAGCCCCCTTTCTCCAAAATAAATGCTTTTGAAAACAGCACCTTCATTTATGGGTATTCAAATGTCACCATTTCCCAGACAGAAACAGCATCTGGTGATTAAATGTGCTGTGTTTTCCTTTGTTTCGTGCGTGGATGTGGAACAAATGAATTATTATTTTTCTGGCTCCACGTGTGAGTATATATATTTCTTTTATTGGGTTTGAAATATATACAAACGATCTTGCGTGTGTCTATAGAAAAAAATATAAATAGATTGACCAAAATTTAGAGTAAAATGGGTCGGAATAAAGCAAGTTGACGAAAATCTGTGGTAACTCTATTTATTTTGTGGCTGTCATCCTAAGTTTGAGGTGAATATTGCTCGCAATTTCTAACTAACGATTTTTAAAAGATGTAGTACTTTATTTTCCGAGTTTTTGCCGCAAGCAAAAGCCAACCACTTACCCAAACTTGATGCAATATGTATGTAACTTTGACGTTTCCGCACGTAGCCTTGACCCGAACGACGTGCGAATAGAAACAGCTTTAAATGTATGGTATAGCTACTGCGCGAATTTTGTATTTTTTAAAATAAAATCTTGACACTGACAGTCCGAATCTCAGGGGTGTCTTCCAGTGGTGATTGTCGAACTGTTCTTGGACATTTTATTTAAAAACATTAATTCGTTTGTTTCCATACAAATTTCGCAATTGTGGGTTTCCGTAAATTTAAAGTCGAGACTAAAATTTGCTATTGGTACCGCGCTCTACCGTTTGATGTGTTTTTCCCTAAGGGTTAAAATTGTAAACATTTTCGGGCAAGTTTCGACATCAATATGAACTTTATGCATCCCAGAAGATATTTCTTGTTGCGAAGCTTAGTTGCACATTAAATTTGTTGTCACAACTGCGGAGGTAATGCGTAAAAGCAAACCTGTGCAAGGACTTTTCTTCAACATTTATTTAACAAAAGACTTCTTCGAATGTCTGCCTAAATCGAACTGACTCGTATGTCACGCAACTTACTTTCTAATGCTCGTGTGTAAAACTCTCCAAAAATGTACAAGGTGGCGCAAAAATAACCTTCCGATGTTTTTTGGCTGTAATTTAAATGGGGAAATGCATCCTTCAGCATATCGGTTGTGGCACGTGCAGTGTGTGCCGTTGCACCGTCCTGTTGGAACCACATGTTTTCCAATCCCAATTCATCAAGTTGCGGCAAAAAGAACTCGTTGATCATTGCTCTGTAGCTCGACGGCGCTTCCATGACATCTTCGGCTACAGAAGCAATATTCTCTGCAGAACGGCTACTCCGGGGTCTGCCACGCCTGGCAGCATCTCGTGTTGTGCCAGTCTCTTCGAGGCGAGCGGCTAAACGTCGCAGTGTTTCACCAGTAGGCGTTGGACGGCTAGGAAATCTGCGACGAAATTCACGTTGTGCCAAAGTCACCGACCGATTATTGTTCAAATAAATAGTCACCAATATTCCGCGTTCTGTAGCAGTATAGCGTAACATTGTTTATTAACGTGTATTTCGCATGTGTTTTTTACACAAATGTCAAAACAGAACTGACATTAGGGCCAATCGCAAAATTTATAGCATTTTCTGATAGGAGGATTACTTTTGCGCCACCTTGTATATAAAAACATAAGTAAAAATAATATAGAAGACGTTACAGTTGATAAGATATAAACCAAAAGTGTTGCCGCTGTTTTCTTACACCTGTGCATTCAATTCTCAGTACCTAATGATTGTTACATAATTCTCGTTGTAACAGTTCGTGCACCTAATCTATGCAATTTAAAAGAAATTTTAACGCCTAACCAAGTCGTGCACTTTATTTTAATTGTTTGTAAACAAAATTCTTATCCGTCTAAACAGAAACTCAATTTCATACTTTCATTGTGTTTAGTATGCACATGCTCATGCATACTTTTACTGTTACAAAAACACGCTGATTCAGTTTTTTTGTTTTGTAATTAACATCCCTTCTGCAAAAGTACTGCAGGCTACACTCGACTGTCCCCTGGTATGACGTACACTATGAGGGCGGAAACTGAATAAAGTGTAGGTGGCAAGGCACATGTGAGGCGGGAGATGCGCTATGCATCCGACATTTAATCCCCTGTCGCTGACTTGGTTCCAATATATATACGAAGAACTACGAGAAATCAATTGACCTTGGTAATACTCGTAATAATGGATACCGCATCAAGTGGGCCAAGACATTGTCAGTACTATTTTCAGGATGAAGACAAGGTTATTGTTTTGTCTTGTTTTTTAAACCCATGCTGAGTTACGTTGTAATCTGTGTCAATAAAAAATTACAGGGTGCCTTATATATCGAGAAAATGTCGTACAAGGACAGCAGACATAGTTTTTTGACCGCAAAAGTTTCGCGTTCGAATATAAGGTCCATCCACTCTCGATCCTTCCTCAACGGCATTAAATCCTCAGGAACATTGTCATTCGGGTATAGGACCCAGACCCACGTTCTCGCAACCACTCGTTTGTATGAACTTCATTTTTAATGTTGTATAAAAATGATTGTAAAGGTTTTTTCAATAAGAGCGCTACAAAAGTTTTTTTTAAATAAAACATAAAACGGTTTTGGTGTATCAATGAAATTCTTTATTCCTGTGAAAGTACGTTCATTATGTATAGAACTCGATTTCTTTTGCATGGCCACCACGGGCACACTTGCAGAAGTCCAGACGCTGAACCCAATTTTCGACGGTTGTCAAGCATAAATCGGCCGATACTGCTGCAATTTCACGTTCGATATTCGTACGAAGTTGATCAATCGTCGCTGGCTTGTTGGCATAGACCATAGACTTGACGTAGCCCCACAGGAAATAGTTTATACGGCGTCAAATCGCACGACCGAGGCGGCTAAGCGACTGGACCATTTCGTGAGATAACACGTTCTCCAAACTTGGTTTCCAATAAATTGATTGTGACATTCGCTGTGTGGCTTGTGGCGCCTGTTGGAACCACATGTCCTCCAAGTCCATATCATCCAATTGGGGCCAAAAATATTCGGTTATCATTGAACGGTAGCGATTCCCATTCACAGTAACGTGCCGGTCTTGATCATCACGGAAGAAGTACGGCCCAATGACGCCGCCGGCCCATAAACCACACCAAACCGTAATTTTTTCGGAATGCAATGATGACTCATGGAGTACGTGTGGATTGCTGCCTGACCAATACCGCATATTTTGTTTATTGACGAAGCCATTCAGCCAGAAATGAGCCTCATCTCATCGCTTAACGTTGAGGCCACTGACTCCGAAATTCGGTAGTAAATTTTAATAATTTCGACTCGTTGTTGGCTGGTATATCTTTCCATCATGAAATGGCAAACCTTACTGAAGAGAAATGTCAAAAGAGCGGCAAGAAATTCGGCGTCGTTTGCTGTCCCTGTCGCTCTACTTTTGTAGCGTCCCTACTGAAAAACCCTTTAGAAGGTTTCAAAAAAAAAATTGCCCCGGATGTTTGGTTGAACCTTTCATCTGTCTCCAGTAGTTCAACACTCTACACGTACTTGGTGCACATACTCAAAGCGTTGTTAAAATATGATGAGTTGTAAACGGAATCAATGTCAGAGGAGTTTTTATAAAGTTTACAGCCAAATATGCGTCCATTTTTGTTCCATTCCTTGCCAGCTCATCTGGTTTTTCATTATCCGAAACGAGGAAAGTGAGGGTTTAGAAATATGTACAAAGGTTAGCTTAGGTTTGTGGGCTGGCGAACACTACTCCGTAGCACTTTGTATCAATTTTGTCAATGTAGCAGCACTAGCTCCAAGGCTTACGGCTGGTGCTATGAATAATACCGCGTATTTCATGGACCAACAGAGTATCCAACTTGAAAGTCCGGACAAACAAATGAATAAACCTACATCAAGAGGTCCTTAAATCAGAAGGTTGAAATGTATGCGTCTTGTTTAATGTTTTTATTATTGAAATTTTCAACGCAATGATCTTGAAGATTCTGGAAAGTCCCCCATCTCTAGGAAACAAAAGAAAACCCTCCAAGAAGATGCCTCCTAAGAAGGAGAAAATTACATCCAATACACTCTTGGTTGGGATAAATGTCATACAGGCATTTGCAACTTTGATGAGTGTTATTGTTACTTATATTTCCAATGGCTTTACTCAGAAAAATGTCCACCAAAACACATTATAGTCACGAAAACAATACTGCGTTGAGAAAACTGCTCCCAGTTTTTGCTTCTATAATCAAAATGGAATTTGCCAAACAACTGGTATATTTTTGTTTTCAAATCGTGGGCGAGCATCTTACGTTCCATAATTAATTTTGCGCACTGGATTTTGTTGCTCACGAACTGCACACATTGCGCACAGATAATATATACGCTTCCAAGCTGCCGACAACGTGATTCATTTCTGTAGGCATGCGTACATCGTCTGAAAATATAATAAAATTTGTCCAGATTCTTCCATGAGAAGCATTACTTATCCTTCCTCAAAAAAAAAGAAGAGAGAAAATAATACTCTCCATTATTACCACCTGATGGCAGAGTCCCGTCTGCGTCAATCATAATTTTCATATCGCCATTACCTACGGAAGGAGCCTACGTCAAGTGTCACAACGAACTTCCTCGTTAAATAGTAATCCTACCGAAAATAAACCTCCATACTTTTGAATGCAAACCGTGTGAAATAAAAAAGCGAAAACGACCAAAACAGGAAACTTTTGCTCTTCGGTTTCCAACGTATTTGCTTTATAGATTCCCCAAATGCTTGGCAAATAGCCAGCGATTTTTCACAGATATTAATAAAGGCGAGTGCAGAAGCCATAAACACATTTCGTGGGCTATATTAGTAATTGGCTCACCATGCGATGTGCCGCCGTGTCAGAGGTACAAATGTGAGAGCGCTGACTAATCTAGCAACGCATTCGGCTGATTCCTTATGATGTTCGTATATATACACACGCTTACGAAAATGTTTGCACCAAAAATGGAGAGTGTTGAAAAGCGATATATGTATGTGCGGAAACATGTGCAATGTTTTTGATTCGGAAGCGATAAGACTGCAACAGTACTTGGTAGGTCATTGATTGGGATGAAAAACATTCGTACACCGAACGTGAAGTTAATCGAATGCTTTAGGGTTTTACTTTGATTTACAGGGCAGATTTTTCGTGGTAATAACCTGGTGTTTTATACTTGGAATAGGAATCACATAGTCTAATTGAGCGTCAGTGAAAATTGCGTGACTGATGTGCTCTATGTGTACTTAGAAACGCGAAAGCGTGAGAGGCAGTATGCTCTAGTTCAGGACCTAGACAGCACACCACTGTTCTGCTATACAGCTGACTGTTTGTCTTGAACGACCTATATCAGGAAAGACATTTTACGGTTTTATGATCCAATGTGAAGTAAGTTACAAAATGATTACCCGAACTTTACACAGTCGAAAGAAAACGAGTGATCTTAAACAGTTGGCAAAAGTAATTCTATGACACTTTGAATGGCTCTAGAACTATGTAGATGAACGAGGAAGGAGAAAATAGTCTTGAGCTTTGATTGCATCAGAAATTATGGAGATCTCTTGAATTTGATCGGACTGTGAAACAAGCTTTGAGACTTACGCAAGAATGATGGCGAGTTTTTCTTTAACTCTAGACTGCAATTATGTTAAGTTCTGTGTGCAGCTACGGTATGCCCTGCCGATCGTAAAATTGTGCACAATCCTGTCACAAAAAGAGATTTCCTTACATCATTTCAAGTAGTTCAATAGGCAATAGTGATAATTACATCCAGACTGATCAATAGCTCTATTCATATACCTCTACTTCTACTCATAGCTGTTACCCCGCTATAACATCTCTTCATCTATGGAATAACCACTAAAATTAAAAACAAAACGTATAAATTTAAATTTACAGATATGTTTCAGACCTTTGACCACTGTGCACATTGTGCTGTTTACGATAAAACACCCTGTTCTCAGCAAAAGAAAATAAACATAGTCGTGCGGCCGAGTTACACAGTTGAGAAGGTATTCCGCGACGTATCAACACAGTTTCGGTATGAATCATATGATCTGATCCTGCAGCCAGTGAGTGAAAATGATGATATGGTAAATATATTTGGTATTGGCGGCACAAACACATTCAATTACAGCGTTCTTTATCTCTCAAAATCTAGATATATCTGAATGACATTAAATCAAAGACGCTCTATGAAGTACCCGGCTTTGTTCCACAAACAAAGAATTTTCTAATTCTTCTGCCCCATGGAGAGTGGAAGAAAAGCTCAAAAAAACGCTACGAAATTTCACTAGGTCCGCAACAGCAACCCCAACCAATAGAAAATCAACAACCACAAAAGCCAATACAAGAGCAGTCACCAATAAAGAAAAAACAGGAGCCACAAGAAAACCAACTTCCAATGCAGGAACAACAACAACAACGTAAAACCGTAAAGGTTAAGAATCTGCAACAAAAAGAAGAAGGCCAAGAGGAACCTGTAGAAAATCAGACCCTCGTGCAGGAAGAACAACGTAAAATCGTAAAAGTAAAGAAGCTGCAACAAAAAGAAGAAGCCCAACAGGAACCTGTTGAAAATCAGACCCCCGTGCCGGAACAACAACGTAAAATCGTGAAGGTGAAGAAGCTGCAACCAAAAGAAGAAGCCCAACAGGAACCTGTAGAAAATCAGACCCCCGTGCAAGAAGAACAACGTAAAACCGTAAAGGTTAAGAAGCTGCAACAAAAAGAAGAAGGCCAACAGGAACCTGTGGAAAATCAACGTAAAATCGTGAAGGTAAAGAAGCTGCAACCAAAAGAAGAAGCCCAACAGGAACCTGTGCAGGAAGAACAACGTAAAATGGTAAAAGTAAAGAAACTGCAACCAAAAGAAGAAGCCCAACAGGAGCCTGTAGAAAATCAGACCCCCGTGCCGGAACAACAACGTAAAACTGTAAAGGTAAAGAAGCTAAAGGAAGAGCCTCAACAGAAACCACAAGAAAGCCAGCCCCTTCTGCAGGAACAGCAACGTAAAACGGTAAAGAAGCAAAAGGAAGAACCGAATCAGGAACCACAAGAAGCACAGCCTCTACTGCAGGAACAGCAACAAAGGGAAGAACACCCACAGGAACCACAAGAAACCCAACCTCCACTGCAGGAACAACAGCGGAAATACTCAATGGAAATTGCAATGACGGCCGATTCGCTAAACCTAAGTCCAATGACGCCAGACCCACTTTCCGATGACGATTTGGCGTTGGGAGCCTCTGCCAGCCCCACAGAGCCGGATCCATTGAACAACACGGCAATGATGCTTCCACGCATCCCCAGCCCGAGTGCCCGACCCCCAATCGGTCCGATGACTGAGGAAAACTACGAACAGTCATCACTGTCTGCAGAGATCTGTAATAAATTGAAATCGTTTCCGCGCCAAATATCATCTGCTGGATATGTGGGTCTAGTCAATCAGGCGATGACTTGCTACTTGAACAGTTTGTTGCAAGCACTGTTCATGACGCCTGAATTCCGGAATGCACTCTATCGTTGGGAGTTCGACAACGACAACGAGGCGAAGAGCATTCCCTACCAGCTGCAGAAGCTGTTTCTCAACTTACAGGTAAGCACTTTCGACGTCTTCATTTGTTCCCACAGATAAATGTCTTTGTTTTGTTTTATTAGACCTCGAAGAAGGCGGCTGTCGAGACGACAGATCTCACCCGAAGTTTCGGCTGGGACTCTACGGAGGCCTGGCAACAGCATGATATCCAGGAACTGTGTCGCGTTATGTTCGATGCGTTGGAACATAAATTTAAAAACACAAAGCAGGCGAATTTAATCAGCAATCTATACGAGGGCAAGATGATTGATTATGTCAAGTGCTTGGAGTGCAATACGGAGAAGACACGTGCTGACACTTTCCTCGATATACCCCTGCCAGTGCGACCATTTGGCAGTACTGTCGCCTATGGCAGCATCGAAGAAGCGCTACGAGCATTTGTCCAGCCAGAGACTCTCAATGGGAACAATCAATACTTCTGTGAAAAGTGCGATAAGAAGTGTGATGCACACAAAGGTCTCAAGTTCAAGAACTTCCCCTACATTCTGACCTTGCATCTGAAACGGTTCGACTTTGATTATCAAACAATGAATCGCATCAAGTTGAACGATAAGTAAGTATCTCTACAAAGCGTTTTTATGTTGATAAGGAGTGTAGCAATGTTTTACTTTAAGGGTCACTTTCCCGCAAACACTTAATTTGAATACTTTCATTAATGCAACGGATGCCCAGACATTCGGCAATTACAATAACGTCCACATGAATGGATTCGCCACAACTACAGCCACCAACACTGACGATTGCAGCACCACAGACAGTGGGTCAGCAATGGAGGAAGATAACAGCAGTGGCATAGCAACCACAGCCAACTCGAGCCAACATGAGTGTGATATGCAGGAGGATGACGAAGGCATTGATATGAGTACGAGCACGGATAATCGAACAACTGCATCGGTATCGTCAGCATCGAAGGCCGACAGTGGACCGTATTTGTACGAGTTGTTTGCTATAATGATCCATTCGGGCAGTGCCTCTGGTGGACATTACTACGCCTACATCAAGGAGTTTGAGAACGGCGAATGGTTCTGCTTCAACGATCAGAATGTTACACCAGTAAGTTGAAGATTCGAGTTTATTTTTCTGAATGAATTGCCTACCAGTTGCTTCCTTTTTTTACTTCAAACTTTAGATCACCCAAGAGGACATTCAAAAATCGTTCGGAGGCGGCAGCACAAAGGCCTACTACTCGAGTGTCTATAGCAGCAGTACAAACGCCTACATGCTTATGTATCGCCAAATTGATCCAAAACGCAACGAGCGATGTACAAAAACCGAAGATTTTCCCGAATATATTAACACATTGTTGCCAAAGATCAACTGTGAAGATGAGTCGCGTCGCACTCGTCACTCCGACATGGCTCTGGAGACCATAGTCAAACCTCGAGTTTATTTCTATAACCCAAAGTCACAGAGATTGAAAGTCTGCCGAGTCTATGTGTCTCGGTCATTCGATCTTAAGTATGTGCTCGAGTCAGCCTACGAATTGTTAATGGTTGAACAGTTTGCACCCATCTCTAGATGCCGCCTTGTGGCATACGACGATGAGATCATTCAAAGTTTTGAAAAGGAAAGCGATCACTCAACGTGCCCACCGACCGATTACTTGTTAGAATATCGTGGTGAGAACGATGAGTTCGAAGTCTATGAACCTGGCGGTGTCACTTTGCAGACATACAAAGTGAATCTGGACACAATGGAATTGGACGGGCCACACTTGGTGTACTCGTCATCTGGAAATGACGGTGTCAAAAAATCGGTTGCCATACGCTTGGGTTTGAAGGAAAGTGAAGTCCTCTTGGCAACGCTGCCGGGTCAAAAAGCGTTTGTCGCAACAGATCCCAATGCCTCACCCGAAGCGCAGGACAATTTCGTGAACACAGTTAAGAAGATGTTCAAGAACTTGACCTATTTCTTTTTGACGGTGCCCAATACAGATCCCGACAACTTGGAGGTGATGTGTATTCCGCCCTATGAAGCCCAGTCGGCCGATGTGGTCGATGCCGTCATTATGAATGGAGACGCCTCTTCCGAATACCATCGGCGAGAGTCACCTCTGCCACCAACCACAACAGAGAGCAATAGCGAAGACAGCAGCCTTAGCGATGGTGACCGCACTTTGGTGGACACAAACACGGGAATGTCCAGCACAAGTCACTCGCCACAGATGTCCAGCCCTGACGAGTCAGAATCTCAGGAGATGTTCCACAAAATCAACTCGATTCTTGTTGATGGATCACGTACAACGTCTGATGAGACAGCTGCACAGAATCTGTACTTCTTTGCGACAAAGGTCGACGCAGAATTTCTTCCCACTACAAGCGTTGCTATGAATCGAAATGATGATTTGGATGAATGGAGTCGTAAGCCGCCAGTAATGTATAAGGTCATTGTCGATTCTCGTATGAAAATGGCGCAGTTGAAGAGGCACTTGGAAGCGTTAATCCGTGTGCCAGGAAATTACTTTAAAGTGTCCCGCAAATACGATAACTCTGATCCGATTTATCCATCATACACACTGCTCTTCCTTCGTGAAGGAGAGATGCTGTTAATTGAACTTGGAAAGATTCTGCAAAATGATGAACACAAGGCCAAGGTGTATTTTATAAAGTTAAGTGAGCTGGACAACAATTCAGGAAAATTGCCGTGTGTTTGCGAGTGGATATTTAAACAAGGACTATTGGTGCGCGACGCAAAGAAACAACTGATTGCTCAATTGCAGCGCATCGATGCTAAGTATAAGACGTTGACTGTGGAGAATTGTCGCTTGTGGGTAAAGGGTGGCAGGAATCCCGTCTATTTCCTAGGTGATGACGATAAACTGGGCAACGATTGCCGAGTTGGCATATCTTCAGAGGTAAGGCTCGATAGATGAAGGCTGTTAAATACTTATGATGCCCTTTTTAGTTCTTGATCCAAGAATGCGAAGATGGAATTTCACCACATACAAGCGAGGAAAGCTTCACAATATTTGTCAGGCGGTGGCACCCTGACACCTTGGAGTTGGACAAATTTCAAGAAATCACACTGGAGAGTAAGTATCCATGTTCGTAGAGAAGCTGTTTAGTCATTATATGTATTGTTTGCTTTTTTACCAACAGAAGACACTGAAATAAGGCAAGCGCTGGCTTCTGTGTCGGATATTCCAGAGGACAACGTTGCATACAGCAAGGTAAACACATCAAAGCAAAGCAAATCAATTGTTTTACGGTTTTGCAATTCTAGATCAACAGTTCCTTCCCATGTACAAATGTCTCCCTGCTTAACATAAACAGTTCAATGAACTGGTTCACCAATCCAGCCACTCCCGATAAGTTTCCACTCACGACGATACTGAGCGGAAACGTTGTTTTTTACAAGTAAGTCCGTGTGTTTACTGGTTTCCTTTGCTAACTTGGCGTGTTCACAGAGATAACACCGATCAACCCAAAGAACTGACATTGGAAGAGCGACGTGAGCTCAACTTGAAGGAGAAGACCAGGCTAGATCGCCTAGGGTCATCTTCCACAACGCTATATTCACCGCGCAGAGAACGTGCACTTAAAATCCACTTGGACTTGTCTCCAAAGGGTGGCGCAGCCACAACGTCATCTGAGGGCACCACAGCGAGCCAAAAAACGGATGAATAATATTATTCAAAAAAGCTGCTGCTGCCAGGAGTTTTGCGACGAAACTTTGCATTCACTCATCACATCGTTGGCCGCTATCATCTGCGAAATACTTCTACACAAACGCTACCACCTCCACCACGCAAGCATGCTAACACCATCACAAAATTAACACAAAACGCACCACGCAACTTAGGGCATTAGTTACTAAACGTTCCGGTGTTCCTCCCCAACAGAGCGAACACCCGAGCGAGCGACGATCGAGCAGAGTTTGTGGTAAAATTTAAATTCTATTGAAAAACAAAAACAAAACAACTCTTAGCTTAAATAATGAGACTGTTAAAGTTATTATTAAAATATTATTCTCCTATTTTTTCCCTTGTTTTTTTTTGTTATTTAAAAAAACTACTACAATGAAAGTCCGTCTCTCTTTATTATTTGTATTTTCTTAGAATAGGTTCGCATTTTGGCCTTTGAACAATATTATATATAAAAAGAAATAAATATAAAAATAAAATAACTAAAACTAAATAGAATTTAGCGCATGAAAATTTATTAACCAAAATTCAGAAAGAAACAAAATACAATTAATAATAATAAAGAAATACCGCATGGAACTTACGCATTTCTTTTCTTTTTCTTTTTTTAATTACATTGCGTTTCCTTGCCGGTTTTATTTAATTGAATGTTTTCTTTTCTTCTTCGATTAGAATGTCCATTTGCTCTTATGTATGTATACAAGATGTGAAATACGTTTATTTATTTAAAAACAAAACAAAACACAACAAACAATCAAAACAATTTTGTATTATGGTTTCATTTGTTGGAAAATTTTTAAACATTCAACGTCTTCTTTCATTATCTAGTGTATTTTTTTTTTTTGTTATTTTTATCTTTATTTTATTGTAAATAAGTTATTTTCAAAGAGAAAAATCAATACCAACCAATAGAAAATGTGTTTTTATTTTGAATTTATCGAGTGGGGCTAAGGAACGATGTTTTTTGGCTGAATTTTGAAATTTCTCATTTTACGGCTGTGCAGATTAGTGCTCAAGATCTGGCAATTGAAGCTGTCGTCAAGTTGGTTGAGGTCCCATTCCACTTGCTAGCGCTAGGTACCTAACTTTTCCCACTGTTTCTCCGTGTTGGAATCGAAGCGGTGGTGTCCATTCGCTCTACATGTCCCAGCCATCTGAGTCGACTAATGCGTACTTTTCCGACTTGGTCGATGTCGTTGCATAGTGTAAATTCAGTAACGCATCACTGGCATCATGATGCTCATGATGCTTTGCAAAATGTTCATTAATGCAACTATTGGCATCACTTTCAACGTCAAGTGTTCATTATTGCAAATATGATCAAACTGATGCGCAAACATATCGAAAAAAAGCATCACAGAAATACCTGATGCGTTGTTGATTCGCCGGCAGAAAAGTGAGAAAATTGTCGGAAGCGAAAGAAAAGAAAGTA
The DNA here is from genome assembly GCA_948293265.1 of Cheilosia impressa. NCBI lineage: Eukaryota > Metazoa > Arthropoda > Insecta > Diptera > Syrphidae > Cheilosia > Cheilosia impressa. Next base: position 1,959,046 of record OX411881.1, on the reverse strand, counting down.
AATAAACATTTTTATCAATAGGTAGATATGTTTTTGACAGAAAAGTTTATAAATTTTTGTTGAATTCTTTATTTTAATTTTTCTCACAAACATTAACTTTTTTACATTGAGTATTTCAGCGCTGCGGAGGTAAAGCTTTTTAATAAGGACAAGACTAATAAATGAAAATGAATTTATCGTCTTAAGATCATAGTTATCGACTTCCATCTTGACATTAAAATGTTTGATGTAAACAATGCGTTCTAAAACCCAAAAGTCATATTCAATCAGCAACGCATCAGCATAAACTGTGCATCGCATCAGCATCGCAAAAAAGCAGTGATGCCGCATCACTGCGCAAATGTTTAACGTTTCTGAATTTACACATAGCTCGTAGAGTTCTCGGTTAAATATCCTTCAAACAGGCGCTTTGAAACAACAAAATCGGTCATATTCGATTCGATTTGCGGTGGATAACCGGATACCTCGCGCTCACTGTCTCGACTTTGCTTCCGTTGTTGCAGTTGCTGCACAGAGTTGATTGCTTCTGCTCCTAAGGCCAGATTTACACGAAGCGTTGCCGAAGCGCTTTGATGCACCACAACCTTCTTGGACAAAGTAGTTGGCTATAGGTTCTTTCAATTTTCGGTGTAGATTCGAAATCAGGAAGAATTCTGTCGGAATTGAACCGCGAATGGTTCTTAAATATCATGCAAAATTGTGAAAAGACATTGCACCAGTATAAGCACTAACGCTTTTCGTTCAACGACGGCGAGCGTGTAAAACCTTACTTCTTATTATCGGACGCAATCACCTTAGGCGTCTATTTTTGAAAACTTTTAACAACTTTCGAGAGCAGATGTTAAAAATAATGTTAAGCATACATTGTCATATGAATAAAAATCACCTAAACGGAAGTTCGTTGCAGTACTGGTTTCAGTTATTTTACCACAAAGTCCCTGTTATTCCTATGAAGCGATAGATAACATTTCACTGTTTCCAGCCAACCTTTTAAATAGATGGAGTGGAGTAGCGTAACTGATAATTATCCAAAGAAGATGCCATCTGCAATTGTTTCTGTGTAAAAAGAAATATTTTCCCGCCGAATCGTACCTATTTTAATTTCACAACTGGACAGGGAACAATCGAACCTTAAGAAAAATTAACAATGAATTGGTTACTAGAAAAGCCAATGAATAAACAGTTCCATGTCCACCACTAATCCTAAAAGAGCTTAAGTACAACAAGGCCGCCATTTCTGATGGACGATGGGGAGATTATGCAGTGTGCAGGCGGATGGAGAGTGTCTAATTTTTTAGGGGACTTCTTGAAGTTTCATCTACGCCGCAGTCAGTCGACATCATGCATTCGACGAAAGAGCAACGAGCATTTGCCTGCCAGGCTTACTTTTCCAACGGTCGTTCCATGATATCCACTCAATGTGCTTTCCGATGATTGAAGAATTTTTCATCCCAAAACTCGATGAACTGGACCTTAGTAATGTGTGGTTTCAACAAGATGGAGCCACGGCCCACACAGCACGAGCATCGATGGATCTTTTGAGGGAACATTTCCCCGATCGTCTAATCTCCTTGCGGGGCGACCTGACGTGGCCGGCGCGCTCACCTGATTTGGCTCTGTGCGATTTTTTTTATGGGGTTACCTCAAATCTATCGTTTACACCGATCGGCCTCGAATGTTAAATCATCTGAAGGACAACATTCGTGAAGCAATAGCGAACATACCCATCGATATGCTGCAAAGAGTTCAGAGGAGCTTCGAAAATCGGGTATCTCAGTGTATCGAAAACGGAAGCCATTACTTGTCCGATATCACCGATTAAAACCATGTAATGAAAAATTCAGATCGTGTGTAACAAGAATAAGCAAGTTTTGTAACGGTATGTCCACTACTTTTGGTTTTATTTCCTTTGAAAATCAGCAAGTTTTCTTGCCGCACCCTGTATATCAGCGTATAATATTTAGTTCAGACTCGAGATTTCCTGTTCACCCAACTTCCAGTAATGCCAAATCACAGCTCTATGAAACGTGATCTGATCATGTCCGCGAGAATAGTAAAACAAAACACACGGTTTAGATATTATTTTTAACTCATCTTTTCATCTTTATTAAAATTACTATACACACGATGTTAAACATTACTAAACAGAAACAAAGAGTTCTACCTGGAAAACAATTTCAAAAGTAGCAATATCTCGAAAATATTGTTTAACAAAAATCAATGTTCTTTCACGTTACAAAACGAAACAAACAAAAATCACAATGACCAAAAATAAACAGTGCAGCTTCTACAAACTTAAGGAAAAGTAAAAAACACATCAAATATATCGTTTTATATTTTCTGTATATTGGTAGATTCAATTTTCAATTGCATTTTGACGATTCCCCAACCAAGTGGGTGCTACTATTGTCAACAAAATGATTTATCGTGTTTGTAATGTTTTTGTAAATATAATTTTATACATATTTTCTGTTTTGTTTCTTCGTCGATTTAAATAATTGTTAGAAATACTTTCTCCTTGTATACATATAATATAATTTATTTCGTGTGTGTATATATAAAAAAATTACTTTATTTTAACATTAATTGCCATATATAACTTATATTCGTTACAATTCGCTGTTCTTTTTAAAAGAAGCTCTCAAGTTGTTACACATTGTTTGTTTGTTTACATTTAATTCGTTTACTTAACATCAGTACAGAATTGTTAATGATTATTGATTATTATAATTTATATAAATATCACCAACGATTTCATCGCCTATATTATACTTTATAAGAATTAATTTATACTTATCAACTGATTACGAAATGATTTTGTTCTCCAAACAATAAGATTTCTTAAGCTCGTTTATATGTTTATATAGAATATGTGTGTGTGTGTGTGTGTTTGTGTATTTTTACAACAAAATTGTACAAATCAACTTAGAATTTAATAAGGAGGGTGTGTGGCAGGAGGAGCGCGAAAATAGCTGCACGCTCTTGGTGAATTCAAAACTTAAACATAATCCGAGGGCACTGTGGTCGTACTTTCGTTAATGGCCGCTAGACGGGGTATACGTCGCGCTGACGCCAGTCCCCCGCTACTGCCGCCACTGGAGTCTCCCGCAGCATCCCAATTTGGAAGCGGCTGCGACATAACTGTGAGTCCAACCACTTCGTAGGCACGATCGTTCCCACCTGGTATTGCTGTCACCGACAGATCCGAGTAGTAGGCACTGCTGGGGGCCGACGACACAACCATTGGAATGTCCTGGTCATGCGATTGAAAGTTGTACTTCTGGGTGGAAGGTTGACAGAGTTAGTTTGTGGATTAAAATGGATTAGTTTGTGTATGCCTACCTCACCGCACTGACTGTAGGCAGTGTTTTGATATGATGGGTTTGCTGAGCGCACTGATTCCCGGTCTAGTTCTGCGTACAGGGCCTCTCCGACCCCGACCGGGCTATACGCATCGTCCATGTGGGTGTAGTGGTTTTCGGCTGGCGACGAGGAAGGCGGTCCGATTTGATCGGGACCAGCTGATGATCGTCGATTGCTGAGCCATGTCCAAACGCCCGAATTGCTTGTTGGCCTCCGTATGCTGTCCGCTGGATGCTTGGCCGACATCGATGAGCGTCCATTTGTGCCAGCTCGACTGTTTCGACACCACCAGGGAAGCGGGCGGCCTCCTAAAATAGGAAAAATTTTTGTTTTAAGAATAGAATCGAAGTCGTATATTAAAAATATAAAATAAAAAATTTATACAGCTTGAGGGCCAAGAAGTAAGTAGATTTCTCCAGCCTGGATCTCAATCGAGGACAAGGGCATGTCTCAGTAAAGGCATGTCTCAGTAAAATTGTAAGGCATGTCTCAGTAAAGGCTTCCAATCTTTCTCATTTTCATTTGAATCCCAATTTCAGTCGGTGGCTTGAGTTTCCTGCCTTGGGTTTCAAAATGCTTCCTGCGTATGCTAGGTACAAATCGCACCAATTGCTCCTATCGATGGGTGTTTCTCTACCGCACAAACAAGCGTCTAAGCGCAGTACTATCAGCTTAACGAGCCTTCAATCTACATACCACTTCTTGATATCTAACACGGTGAACAACGTATACACGTCATTCCATATTGGGAACACATCCAAAGCTTGCCTGCAGCTCTATGTGTGTCCCAGTGAAAAGTTGAAAAATGTTACTTACGAGAATTTACGATCATTGAAAATGGCCAATTCGTAGCAATGTGTCAAAAACAAGATAAGCTTTCTGTTTTTGTTTTTTTTTCTTTGGTGGGAAGTAACCTTTTTGTCCATTTTCTTAGATACATTAATGCGATACATTTCCTTTGCAATGCTAATGAACGCAAAGTGTTGCTGGACAAATACAGAGAGACCTACTGCCGAGCTGACGCTGTTTTTGGATTAAAGTATGGCAGCTGTTGATACATTTTCTGCACAGGGTTAGGTAATGTAACGTGCAAATGATATCGCCTTGTGTGAGACATAAGTAGGCTAGAAGTGTGGATAAGATTTTATCCGCAAATGACTTATACCATAGCGGTGTCCGGTGTTATTGCTTAGATAAAACATTTACCACTGTTGGCTGTAAACGGATAAGAGGAGGTGTAGGCATTACATAAACGTTTATTTTTTGTTTTGATTTTATTCGAGGAAAGACATTTTTGTAACGAAAGACATTAGATTTATACAATGGCAAGGATTGTGGGAGTAATACTAAGGACTTGTTGCATTTATATACTTGATATGAGGTTTCGATTCTTTACAAATTGAAGTTGGTAGCTGTGAACGCATTTGGAGAAGTTGCACATGTTCAGTTTACTGAACAACAAGTCCTGCGAAAGTTGGAACGGGTTTAGCTAGAGAATGAAATGTTTTCCCAAGTGGACCAAGAATTATTGACTGTCACAATGAAGTTTGATGATGCTTAAGTGGAATAACTCGAAATAGGTACAATTCCTACCAAAAGGTGACTGGGCCTTACTAATAATCACTTCTAACCTTCACACTAAATATTGTTTAGGTCACAATATGCAATTTTGCGTGGAAAGTTTCGCCATTGTGAGTTCGAAAAATTTAGCCTGGGGGCTGATTCCTTTTAACAATAATCGTCTGGACGATATCGCTTTTGAAACTTTGATTCGCATAATAAGTTATATTCTGTTCGAACTTTTAACACTATCTTCAGCTTTCATAACATTTGTGGCAAATAAACTGGATAAGGCTCTCAAGCTCGTAGTTTTTGAAATTAGTCGCTAATTTTGGAGGTCTATCGTTTCGACGATAATATTTACGGTATGAGTGCCCTGGACACTGAAAATGATTGTTGGTATCTCGGACTCGGACTGTGTCTAAGGATTGTTATTGTAATTCAACAATATTTCGCTGACATTTCTTAACCGAAATCTCCTGACTAAGGCGAGGATCATTGTTCGCTTCCCAACTCAGGAGTTTCTGAAAATATCAAAGATCATACCATCAAGCCAGGCTTTCAATAGCTCTGTTTAGAACTAGCTGGATTGAAATCACGAGGAAGTTTGTTGCGCAACTTAAAAAGGGTAATAAACAACACGATAAAATAATGCAGCCAGAGCCACTTTTACTATGTATGACAGAAGCAAACAAATCAAAATGAGGACTTTCCAGCATCTAGTTTCGGAAGTCTGACAAATGTTAGGTGTGACTTGATGTGTATCAGTTTTGATTGGCCTAGATCGGTCACATGAATAACGTTTTTCTGTTCACGCTTATGTAAGGGCAGCCGACGAATCTTGTCAAGAATTTCATGACTAAGTACTTAATTGACAGTTCTCATACGTTGGTGACGTTGATGGCCAATCTACTTTTTCCATTCTGGGTAGATCTCGTCTAGTCAACTTCAGATAACTAGATTTGAATGGGCCCCAATGAATACTCAGTTTTGTTCCTGACATTCTTGACAAATTTTGTTGTAAACGTGAAGTGGGATGTGATTGAACTGACAGCTTTTCAAAAATCTTCCTAATTTGACGTCAATTGTACTAAACCTTGCAATAAGGTCGTATTTATTAAACCCTTCAATTAGTTTGTTTATTGGTAGCTCCGAAATTAAAGTCGATTAAAAAGTAATTTTAAAACTACTCAAGGTGACTCTTTGGTTATTGATAAGGCCGGATTATGCCAGCTAGCTGTCAGAACTGATTAAACTAAAAATCCAAACGTGCACAAAATAGAGGCCAATCTTTACCATTCGTTTGCGCCAGCCAAATGCAGATTTTCAATCTTGTTTGACAGCTATTCACAAACTGACATTTGACAAGTCAAAATTGCAACGAATTTTAAGTGGCAAACCCCTTAGAACAAAATGTGTATATCTTCATCACTGATCCGTTCATACATCTTCTGTATGCCTACATAAGTGGGCCCTCTGATTCCTGTCAAACTTCGAAATGATATTTATTATACCTCCCGGTATAGCCCACCCATTATTCTACCAAAAAAAATGGCAATATTCTACTCCATGGTTGGCTAAGTGCTTTTGCAATACATACCTGCCTCCATTCCCATTCCCATTTCGACATCAGGCAACAATTCTGCAAATTATTTTCAACCACTCAATTTCAATGTCCTCCGGGCGGACATACCACCATTTCAATATTTTCCATATCACCTTTCACCTTATACGCCACGGCATGGAACATGGAACAACTTCTGTCCGGACAGTCGTAGGTATATGAGCATTTTTCTGAATGGAATGAATAATAGACCACCGAGGTGGCTATAAATTTCATATGCAAATGCATAAATAAAACGAAATAATGTTGCACCGCGCGAGAGAGCGCGCAGGGTGGCGGCCGGCTGTAGGTCTATTGCTCCGCCAACGGACCGCGACAAATAGGCATCTATCATAAAAAACGCTTGTCAACATAAAGCAGACAAAAACCAGAGCAGCCATAAAATGTCCGCAAAATAAATATGACTAATCCTGGTAGGGTGCTGAAAACTGTCTATTTGGATCGATATACATTCATGTATAGGTAGGTACGTGTGAAGTTTATTGACCAACAAAAACGGGAAGAAAACACCATGCGGAGGCAAGAAATGTTTTTATCTCCAGGCAGGCAACTAGCCCGGCCACTCACGTCACGTCACGACGCGGTAGTAGCTGTAAGCCCTCCGTTTTATCAAAATTCTCTTATCACGTAAACTAATAGCCGACTTTTGCAGCAGCCAACAAAAATGCAAGTGCAGGGTATTGGGTTCGCATGCTGCAAATACTTGTTCGTGTGAAATTGGAACGACCTTTTGGCCAATGATCTGTGTGTAAGCTCTGCGCGCGCGCAGGCTACACGTTGCATTACATTAATAGGTTTCTGCATAGACAGCAGCAAATTTGAATCGACTGGCAAGCCGAGCTATAGCCGCCTGGGCAAACATTTATCTACGAAAAGCCGTCCCCCAGGTTGCTTTGTATCTGTCTTTTGCCTGGGTTTTTAAGTGGAACATTCATTAGGAGCCGATTATGCTGTTGATTGTGTCAGTTTTAATATCATTAAGTTTTTTCTTTCTTTTTTCGTGCGCCGTTGCAGTTGGTTTTGTTTATATATCGTGGAAGGTCTTTCATGGACGAATATTAATTTGCCTAATCGGCGGTCATTAGTTAATGACTATAACGTGGCAAGTTATACCATGGAGGTAGGTTGCAGAGCAATCATATTGATCGGTTATTAAATTTCGCTATAGTTCCGACAGGTGTTGATTTGGTGATATCTTTTAAATTAATGTAGGAACAGTTTATGAAATATGAAGTCGAAAGGCACTTCAAATGAGTAGTGCACCCTTTACACGTTTTTAAAAGCAGCAAATAATGGAACTTTGAATGACACCACTAGCGATTGTAACGCAGCAATCATTTCATCTGTCAAATCGAGAGGGGAATTCGCGTTGTCATTTATTTTCCTTTCAACAAAATTGAATAGAGTACTGCAAACTTCTGTCTTTGGTGGTATACTAACCCGGCCAATACCTTCTGCATTGAAATGCGGTTTTCAAAAACTATGCCAGTCGTAAACCACTGCAGCGTTTTTAACACAGAGATCTACGCGTTAAGGAAGGCGGCTTAAACTGTCTTAGAGAGGGAACTATACCAGCAATGGAAATTACCCTCTGCGTGGACAGCCAAGCAATCGACTCAAATCACAACCCACTTCCTATTTCACTGCCCGAGTCTCCAACACTGCAGGAACAAATTCATTTTAAAATTCTTTTTCCACAAATTGAACGAGCCATCTAGCACTCCAACAGACAAAATCATGAACTTCATATAAAATCCTGAATATGGTTTGTTTGTAATGATAAGGGATAAACCTTTTCCCCGACGGGTATCACAATGGGTCTATTTTGGCCTAACTGTGGCGCGAAATAATCCCCGCCAGCCCACCAAATAAACCTTATTCCAATCTGGTAAACTCAAAGTCTGTAAGTCAGTGCTTTTGGCCTTATGAGCGATAAGCCATCGCTCTATACTGTTATGCTGGCTTCCGGGACATGTTGGTGTGGAAGGGAACGACTCAGCGGATAAACTCGCCGGATGTGGCTCTCAAATGGACATACTATTAGCTGATAGGCACCAGATTTCAACGCAGGTAAGAGCTTCATGGATAATGCCACATTAAATTTGGCAAAAGGACGATGGAACAATTGTGGGTAACAATTGACTAAAAGATCAAAAATCCTAATATCCTTGGATAGAAATTTAATCCGAATGCTCGTCGGGGTAATAACTGGACACTGCATCATTGGAAACATGACCTAAACAAAAGCCTTCTGCAGCAGTTGCAGAGCCGAAGAGAAAATAGAAGCTGTGGAGCATCCACCGACAAGCCCTCCAAGAACGCCGCTATTCTTGGGAGCACGGTTCTTCAAAATCTTGGAAGATCTGTCAATGGTACCTCTATCAGATCTAGGAAGATGGTTTTGTTGGTTGCATGTCCTTCAATGTACTGTATAAGGTTTACCGTCAAACTGCCCTGCCCCTCTAACCTAACCTAACCTATCACATAACGAAGACGGGGTCGACTGTTTTTTTAGACTTTCTTTTTTGCATATTGGCAACACTTTTTAGAAGGACAACCAGTTTGACATAGCGGACAAGTGATTTGTGCTTAGCTCGCTTTCTCATTTTACCATAAAAAAAACTACAAAGTTTTCCAGTTTTACGAGTAGGCTAGAGCGAGGAGCATTTGACGAAAGGAGGCCTTGTCATTTTCAAATATAAGGTCACACATAACGCACAACACGATTGGAGTTCAAAATTTGATAAATTTGGGCCCGCCAGCGATGCTAGTTATACAGTGTCAAAATTGCTACACCTCCTAGTGTAACTCACATATGCTGTTCTGAACTTCTTTGGACATACCTCTAAGCCCAATCCAGCCAATAAAACGTAACATTTCGATGCGACCGGTGCGATTGCTTATGCACCTTTGTTTGTCGCAATGATTCAACTCCATCTACTGTAATGCAATTCAAGTTGAACCTAATCTCCGCTTAGAATCAGGACGATCGGCTACATACTCGTAACAACCGTGCGCCAAGTGGAACGGGAAGCCACCCAGAGGTCTTCTCTCTGATGTGAAAACTAATATTCTCCAGCTCAGGCTCTTGCAGTAACATTTTATCCTATACTCTCTGATGCTGGCTTATTGAGAGCTTAGAAGATAGTTTTGCAGTTTTATAGGCCAGCAATTAGAAATCATCTCACTAGCGTGCACCTGAAACCTAGGCACAGCTATGCAGAAGCCATACACAAATCTCCTCCTACACCGCAACCTAATCGTGTGGACCACGTTGAAGGAGGAGAATACATGAATCTCCTAAACACATGCCGTGCTCATGTTCATGGATGAACGAAACAGCACAACAACAAACAAATCCGTTATTGTGGTACCATGCATTTCGTGCATCTGCTTAGAGAATTTCACCTATAATCACTGGCTTGCTGTATAGTATCCGGGTTTGGTCGGCAGGGCGCCCCCCTCCGCCGCCATTGTGCAAGACATTTTAATTTGTCCTCAATTTGATTTATGCAAAGCAGATTGTTACTCGAGACTAATTGGTGGATAATCCTCTGCCGGATTGCTGACTATTTGCAGCGCGACAAATTACCATATGGCAAAGTCGTGCATGCGTGAATCTGGCTGACGCCCACACTCAACACTCATCCACTAATTGCATCGAACAACGACACCTCTCCGGTGGTGCTGGATGGCTGGGTAGTCAGTCAGAGTGACTCGACATTAATTAGGCGCGCTTTAGTCATCATCCCTATGGCCGGAGCAGAGCCGGAGCTTTGGTCTAATTGGAGTAGTCGTTGGTACTCGTATATGTCACGGCGCGCGAGTAGACACAAATCTTCGCTCAGCCATCACGGAAGCCATTGACACAGACAAGGGGACAGACAGATGAACCAACTGCTGGCAGTTAGCGCGTCACTAAAGGTCACAAAACAATCGAGACAATGTCGAAAGTAAATACTCTCCCATATACTAATCCTATTAGTCTTGTTTGTTTGGCGATTCGCCGTTTCCCATTTGCTGTACACATTCCTCATGTGAACGAGGACAACAACCAAGGGAACACACCAACAGACATCACAAGAACAACAACAACAACAACTAGTGCTGGCTGCAGCAGCTACTTGCTGCTTCTCCTACTCAAGTCACAACAAATCGACGACATGCGGCCAAGAGTAGAAACAACAAAACTCCTCAACCCACTATCGAAAGTTCGTGGTAAAAGTTTTTCGTTTTTGCGATGCTGCTGTGGCATATAGGAGAGTGCCCGGTGCGAACACGAAAAGAAAATTCCAATTTATACAAAAGCGTGTTCAATGGGCCAGCGTTTGCGGGCCGGCAATTAAGCATTAAAAGCTGCTTCGCGAGAGACGCCAAGTATCTATCTTGTTCACTGGTTCAATGGTCATTCGAGAGGGCGATAATAGTTCATCCATCGCTGGATCGACATGCGCCTGCGCGCATGGCCAATTGGTTATAATGATACAGTCTCGGACGGGAGTGTGTGTGTGTGCGATTGCGTTTTCTACCCGGAACGCGGAGTTACAAAGTTACAATGTCTTGCCTGACTATCGGCTTGACATCACGGAAACACGCAGCGAATCAAGGAAATGTCGTAACTGAAACGTTTTTGAACTTCTTGCTTTTTTTTCCATCAGAGTATTGGCGACTTTCCATCACGCACACTTCGTTGAATGTGACCGAACAATCGAAAGGAGTTGAGTTTTTTTTTTTTTAACGATGTGTGGGTTGTGTGATCCCAGTCACCTTACGGACGTGACCGGTAGAATTGCAAAAGGCCCCGCAGACTCAATAAGAAGGTTGATGGTGCCAAATATTTGGTCTAAGTCATTCTATTCTGAATTTTAGTATGTCCTTGGTTACAGTACATTTATATTTTGAGAACTTGATTGGACTGCATTCGTATTGTAGTAGTGGCCAAGGGCTTATAGGTTCGCACCACACCACACGCCGCTTCTATGAGTTATCGGCTCGATCCTCCTATATGGGTCTACGGTTCGAGCGGAAGCACACTGTCTATCAAAAATATCTCCATCGGTTGAAGGTTTGATTTCGTTAGATCGCCTTTTTATCCTGAATGTCCAGGCGAGGGCAAGTACCATAAGGTGTCCGCAATGTAAGTCTGGTTTAGGCAAAAACGAACCTATCAAACCCGTGTATTTTCATAAGCCAAATGTGTGGCGATGAATAAATAAATAAATAAAATAGGATAAATAAATAAATACTCGGCGCAACAGGTCTTTAAGGACCCTCTAGGCTGAGCCTCTCACAACAATTCGTTTTGTGTGAGGTTTTCATTTTTGGGACGAATGGAAGGGATCTACAGTTTATTGCTAATTAAGAAGATCTTTCATGACAGTAATACTCTCGGATGCTTGTCAGACGTTCAGCGCTGGGGAAAAAACCTTAAGGTCGAACCAAAGACCCATCTCTTAGTAAGTACTCTAACCACTAAGCCACTGCTCCTGTGTGGCGAATATTAGAAGATAAATCTAAGAAGGACCTTCTGCGCCCAAACTATATTTGAATTTTTAAATTTCCCAGCTTCAATGGTGATCAGTGCGTTCACAAACAGCTGCGTTCTGTTATCAAATCCAATCGTGCTTCAAGTGCTAAATGTACGGTTAACTTCCTGGGAACGCTCTTTTAAATATTGTTCTTTCTCTTCCATTCAAAAAAAAAAAAATATAGACAGGCACAAATTTGAGCCCTAAACAAGTAAAGAGCACTCACAATTAAAAGTCTCATCTGTTGGCATCCACAAGTAGATCCACGATGCACCGAGCACGTCTACACAAGCCTTACCTATGCTCCTTCTGCAAATAAATCTCCATTCCACGGGTAATTTAATTAAATTGTTCGTAGAATCGTCGAAGTGAATTTGGTTACCTCCACGTATACAATATAGAGTCGTGGATGAAATTTATTCCTTCTCCATCGAGATGTGGATAAATGCATGTCATGATGCACTATAGGTAGAGGTACCGCCAAGATCATACGGTAAATGTTTGAGTTGGCTTTTCATACATATACATATATAATACGAAGCGGAGACGTCGTTCGTATCGGTTGCAGGCAGCTACTTTCACTAAATTATGACTTGGCAATGTTTCCTTTTTGAAAATGGAGTGCACATTCTTTTCCTTTTGCATACCTATACACTTACGCTGAACGCCTTGCCAACAGTCAGGCTCCAATCTAACCATAACCATTCAGCGTGTGTATGCATTTTTTGTAGGCTAAAGAGTGTGTCTGTTGTTTTTCAGTTAAATGGAGATCGACCTCCACCCGCTAGCATTGAGTGTGAAATTAGTTGCGGAAGGCAATTTCATGGAAACTTGCAGAACGACGTGTAGCAGGAACGGCTCGAGGTCTTTGCCATGGCGCTTATCCAAGGAATGCTCTACTCGTATGCAATATGAAAAGTGGAATGTGCGTCTCAATTGAGGTGTTCATTTCAACTTTTTAAATATTTAATGAATTTAATGCGCATTATTAAAATAGAAGAAGTGCACTCAAAGTGGAACTTTGCGAAATAGGTTGACTGCGTGGGGCAGCGTTGCCGCTGAAAAATTTCAAAAAGCGGACTTGAAAGGGGGCCCGAGCCAAGAAAGGGGCCTCCACATAAAAATACATACCTATATAGAAAATATAAAAAATATAACAAAACAGGGCATTCTTTATCGTTCAATTATGAATAAAATCTCACTTAAACTTAAAGAGGGGCCATTTTGATAAAATTTAAGAAAGTGGGGGGCAAAGGTCTTAAGGCTCAAAAAGAGGACCCTTTGGAAGCTAAAGGGTCCCAACGATGCCGTGCGGAAGTTCATTATCTTGGAGGGATAGATAGGTCTTGTGAATATTTTCAAGAATTTTTTTTATTCGCATTTTAGTATGACGATCGTAAGCTTTGTACTTTTTGTTTACCTACCAATTTTTTTTGGGAGTCGTTAAAAGACTGATAGAGAGAGTGGAGTGTCTTTTGGATTTATTTCTTACTACCTGTCAAAATAAGTTTTGAACAATTCTTTAGCAAGTTTATGACTAAGAGCTGCAGTTCACAATTCAAATTTAAATTAAGGGGAAGTTCAAAAGTTCTTTAGGCAACTTATGAAGAGTTTAAATTTCATGTTCAGTTCAAAACACTTTCAAAGACTTTTGAATCCAATTGAGGTTCGACAAGGCTGCAGTCCTACTCTTATCTTATAACGATATTATTGATGAGTGATCGTTTTTGCTCTGTTTTGTCGATGGTAAGAGGTTTGCTTGTTTTTTTGAAGGAACTGCTACCTCCGGTATTGCAAAACACCGTACGCTATGCCTATGGAAAGATTTAAAAATTTCGCAAGTCCAACAACATATTTGGCGAACAGAAAACCACCAGCCCACTGAAAGACGTATAAGTGGCAGAGGTTTACCTGTGACCGATATATATTTTCTGGAGGATATGATATCAATGAAATCTCTTTTCCAGTCCTCACTAAAGCTCCCTATTAGTAGATGACGCAACTTGCAGACGGTGTCACCAAATAGCAGGTAGAAGACTACATCTCCTACATAATTATTTCTAAGGACATCCTGCATTCTCTTAAATTTGATACAATAGACTTCGAAATAGATGCCCATTTCCGGTAGCCGTCAGGACAACTCTTAACCGGCTTCAACAAATTTCAAACAAAAAACCAAATCCACGTTCTGAAAAGAATTTAATTTCCAGTTCAAATTATATCTGCTTCCCACTTACCATTGCCATTCGCCGATTTAATTCTGAAAAGAGAAAGTAAAACAAAAAACAACGATTAAGTTAAATGAATTAATACAGCAGTCAAAAAGTCGATAAGCGAAAATGCATCTTAAATTTTCAGATTTAAGTCTCAGCTGTCCAAATAAAAATAAAAATGCGCCAACAAAAAATTTAATTTACCAATCTTTTGCATATTTTGATGATTTCATTTATGTTCAGTTTGTTTATATTTCGCGGAACAGTTAAGTATCTCAATTAAAAGTGATCACCTCTTAGTTTAGCAAACACAGCGACAGCATGCGCAGCACACTGCATTAGCTGGTATACCTCTGTATCTATGTTAAATGCAAAACTAAATGGTCGGACATGGACGTGGCTTTTATTTTGTTGGTGGATCGACAGTAAGTGAGACAGGTTAATCATTTGGGCCTAATGCAGTTGGCCAACAACAGCACGATGCAATTTTCGTCGTCAAAAATGATCCTCGTTCATCTTACCGGGGCCGGACAGATGAAAGGCATATTTGGCGGACAGACGCCTTGTGTGTATATGGCTGTCTGAACATTGACTAATCGGTTGCCACTAATTGCACGAATGAATGAACTTTTCATTTTTTATTAATTGTAATAAATTAATGATATTTGTTATGCTAATGGCCGGGGCTTGTGGGGAAAAATGTCACGATTATTACTTTTTGATGTTTGCGATTGCGTCATAAGTGGTTGCGCGAATGGTGGCCCAGGGGTGAGGACACATTTTCAAAAGAAAAACTGAAAGTGAGTTGGCTGTATGTCACATATTTCGATGACAGCCAGTGGATAGTGGATTATGTGAGTGTACCTTCATATTTTTGGTCTTCCTAAGTAATGCGTTGGACATTGGTTTATGCAGTTCTCTAAACAGTAGACTAGGAGAAACGTTATGCTTGCAAGTATGACTTGTTTTAAATGATAAGCCTTGAACGTTAATCGATGTACTGCGCACTCATTCCGATGATCGGAAACGAAAGACCCCCAAAACCAGCAACTAAGTGCAAAAATTACCAGTTTGAGGACTTAATTCAGTTAATTTTGCACAAATGTAATGAAAGCTGACGATAGCCAAAAAATTCGCTAGAATATTAAAAACAATGTCATCCAGACGTTTATTGCCATACCTGCATAATCTGCCCCCGGCATTTTAAAAGGAATTGTATTTCCACTGAAAATTTGGAGTAGATTAGGGTCGGCCTCATAAGAGTTAGTATAGCTTTTTAAGTGAACACCTTTCTCTCCTGAGACACTGTCGTAGTTGATCAAGTTGATCAACACTTATTTGTGTTTGACTTATTTTTTTTATTTTAAATGGGGTAGTTTTGTTTCAAGCTCCAAGTCGTCAAGTTCTTGATTTTTCACACATGTCATAGGAAGAAGTGGAACTACCTTAAAGACGGTATCTAATTTTTAAAATTTTGCCCAACATGTATCCCAACAAGTCAGCAAATGTAATTTTAATTAAAGTCTTTTTTTGAGTCTCCTTTCTTCAATGAGTTGTCCGAGGATAACAGGCGAGGGAAAGACTGTTTCGGTCACGCTTCTCCTATCCGAGGATAAACCGCCCCGATTCTCTCGACGAGAAGTAGGAGAATTGTAGCCGAAGACAAATTGAAACAACCAAATAGACAGCAATAATGCGTCCACTAGCACGTCCGGCCTAGATTACACTCTGACCTTCTCCCCCCCCCCTTCGCTTAACTCAAGTGGTATGACGAAGGACCTAAACTAATTTGGTCTTAGTGTGTCTCTCCAGACAGCCATCTTACGTAACCTAACCTAGAAAGTCTTGAAAAAGTGTGTCCTATTGTAACTTTTGCCGCCCAATTCAATTTCTAGTTGATCCGCATACAGCTGTCCTAAGAACCTCTTGCACTGGTAAAGCAATGGTTTACATGGGATGGTTCTTGTTTAAACAGGTCAAAGTGTCATTTGAAATTGGATTCATTTTCATAACCAAAGCCCAACGATACCTTTCTGTGTACACATGAATTCGAGGACCCGCTTCTTTTCCTTTGAAAAAATATTTTTAATTCCAAACAGTTTCGAAAACATGTTCTCAATGAACTACTATCTTGTGGTCTATATTCAGGGAGTGAGAAAGACTGTCAATATTTCAAGCACGACATTCTTTGGCGAGTTAAAATATTTCTCCTGGGGTCTTGGGGGCGACAGTTTATCGACGTCCTCATTCCGTAACTTTTATGACGATAGTCGACCAGACGAAAGTCATTCTCAATGTTAAATTATGCAATACGATCGTCGAAACGATGTTGTCAATCGAAAATCGTCCAAGAACTAAGTCCAGCGTATGACGAACATCTTCATCTTCCTCTTATACGTTTCCAAAATCTTTATCTCACCAGAAATCGGTTAAGTGACAAATATCCGTGGGGTTTTCTGAGAGTGTTCCTTACGAAGGGTTTTGGATAAGGGGATATTTTGCCAAAAGTCAAAGTTATATTTGCAAGTACAAGGCACTACACATCTAATACAGCAACACGATTCTAGAAAGAGAATGAACTCGAAGTTGTTACTTCCTGAGGTCTACCGTTTCAACGAAAATCGTCTGAGAATTATCGTGAATAGGTTCCGGCGGCGGTTTGACTTTGACGTAGCGAATTTGGATATTAATTATCGCATCTTAAACTATCTAGTGGTGATGTTTGTATAAGGTTTTAGGTGATGTACGCTAAGTTGGCTGCATGTGGGTGTCATACTAGTGGGTGCGTAGAAGTGGACGTCATTTACAAAAAATTACTGTCTCAACAGGTCCAAGTCGCTGCCATCTATTAGCTGTAATATAATGCCGCTAATCAAAGACTTGTAGAGCGCGCTTATTATAAAATACTTGGATGCCATCACAACGGCATAAGTAAATATAAAACGCACTTTAAGAACCACCCACCAGACCGCAGATAAGCTTACTTAGTTCGTGATTCACTAATTTCAAATTCATTGTCGAATGCCCTGCTGTGGCACGGGGCAGAGCGATCCATATGCAAGGGGCGTTCTTAAGTCCTGCAGATATAGGAAACATGGAACCAAGCAGGGTACTGAGGTTTATAAAGAGCCTCGACAACTCCCTGGGTTAAATAATAGAGGCCAACACAATAGATCTCTTCTGGTCGCAGTGTACAGGGCCTATCACTTACAACACAATACAATTCATTGTCGAAGCAAAATTGTTCCAACAACGGAAAACCCACGAAACCCTTAAAATGCCCAAACTGAGAAACACTAACTCATAGCACATCTCACTTACGATTATGTAAAACTCATCATCAGACTACAGAAGCTTAGCTACCTAAATGTTCGTCTGATTTATTGTTTCCCTGAAAACATTTTTTTTTGTAAATTCTAAGCCAAAGTTATAACCTTGCAAAAACAGCCAATGATTTATCGGCAGAGTTTCAAAAATAGGCTAAGTCACTAAACTTTGTATTAAAAGTTCCAAACTTTGACATTAATAAGCCATAGAATATTCATAATGTCTTCGTAATGGGCGTCTTTTAACAGCTTTCCATTTATCTCGCAAAATAAATTTAAACGTGTTTAGCGCAGGTATACAACAAACGCAAGAGCTCATGAATACAAAGCGTGCTATCGTGGATACCAATCGGCATTTTTAATTTCGCCCGGTATGAGAAAAATGCCAACACAATTGGGTGCCTATTAACTAAAGTTTAGTTGGAAGGAAAAAAAATTAATTAACAATAGAGTAGAAGAAATATTTAATAACAATTCGAAAGATTTATTCAATTAAAATTCTCAAGATCTGATCTCTGGTTTTTTTTCTTTCCTCACCGACACTTTATCCAACACCATACTAATGATAGTACGTGCGCGGCGCACTCGCGTCAAATTGAGACTTGAAGCCGCTGCTCTAGATTGTAGTAGATGCCGTGGTGTAAAAAAAACCGGGGAAAAACTCGTTAACATAAATTTCAATAATCGATCTCGATCTAGTTATCTACACTCTTTTTCTCTGTCCCTCCTTGGAAACAATTGATTGTACCCCCATACATATAAATGGGTACATTTACGATCTTCAGCGGCTGGTGCGATGATAAAGATCAGTGACGATCACTAGAGCATCATCGCGAGCAGCAGCTACATCGAAACGAAGTGGATCGTTTTTGCGGCGTATCTAGGCTGAAGATGCTATCTTAAGTATCCATAAAGTTGCGGCTATCGGGTATGTGTTTGGTTAAGGCCGGTGGTAATTAAATATCACAAGCTCGTATCTAAATGGATCGGTCGGTGGTGGTTTTTAGGGCGAATTTGAAGTGGACGTGCGGAAGCCGATTTCTCCTTAATAGATGTGTAATTCATACCTCAACCTATTCGCCAGAGCCCACCCCGTGTCATAACGACACTATCGATCATTTTAACATCTGCCTCACAAAAACCATTGTGTGCCTATGAGAAAGAGAAAAAGCGTGTCAAACGCGTGGGCCGATCTGCATAATCCAACTTCACGTTCCCCATATGTCACTAGCGCTACGCCACCAGTGTGCAGTAAATTAATTCTCATATTTACCATGCATAGTCGTCGTCATCGACAGAGTTTGCTAACAACAAGAAATTAGCGATCGCGCCACATTGGCATGTGAATTATTGAATGCGCGCCAGCTCGATTAGCGTCTGCACTGTCTGCCTCTGCAGCACTTTATCCACGCCGAGTCTCGTTTGGGGACAGGGAGTCCCAACTTTTCCGAGGCGCAATTATGGCTTTCCTGTCGCGAATCGGTTGTCACACTCTTCTGGTGCGGCAAATAAATTGTTAAATATATAAAAAAAAAATCCAATTTAAATGAAAATCTGCATTTTCGCAATAAATAGCGAATATAGGTTCGTACGACCAGAATGCTAATGATATGCCACGAAAATGCTGTAATGGAGAATGGTGCATTGTAAAAGATTGGTGAACATTGTTTCGTCTCTCGCATGAAAGCTTAACTTAAATGTCGTGCTATACGATGTGTTCTGCTGGGTGAGAATTATGTTCACTTGAAGTAGGATTTATCGCGTAGATATTAACGTCACTGGCGATGGGATATTTATTCTGTGCACAGCTACAGGCAGATGGATATTAATCACCGGTTGTACAGGATGTTTCGCAGCTTGAATGGTATATATGGAGCAGGATGTGTCACTGGGCTACGATGTCAGGCAAACAACATCAGCACAGATGATGATTTCCATTGTCATGGGGAAACAAAGAAGCCATTGAGCAAAGTTATAATTTTGTTAGATAGACGCTGTGAATACCAATAGGGGATGATTTACCGGATGCATTGAGTTTTGGACAATACCATCGGAATATACGGAAAGTTGATTTAAATGAGGCAATTACTAGTAAGATAGTTGGTTGCTCGTTACTAGAAGTTACTGCTTTTAAGGTGAAAAGTGTTCATGAAGAAGACATAGAGATATCCATATTCCTTCAATCAGAAATACGGTCAAAAACTTAGTACGAAAGACACACGATTTTTTAAACGAGTACAGGAAATAAAGAGCTCTACGAGTCTTGGACTATTAAAATCGAGTTTGCACTGTCTAAACTAAGAACAAGAATTGCCACGGGTACTCGGTCCGCTTTCCAGTAACACTTATAAATAGCAACGTCTGAAGTTAATTTCTTTACTTAAATTTATCATAAAAATCAGAAAAGTCAATTTCTGACATTCTAAAATATCATGTCAACCTTTTACAAGAGGTTGCAGTTGTAAGATGGTCATATCGGCATGGGGAAGAATTTCCATACACCATACCAATCTAAAAAAAAAACATACACACACCTGCCTATACAATACTAACACCCTCAAATTGAATAAAAATAAAAATCTTTTCCGTGCGCCTCGTTATACTCAGCCGCAAAAATTCATTTTTTTCCGCATGCTTCATTTTTATTAAATTATGTGTCCGAAATTGCATAAAAAATACATTTGCTGGTAAATTATTGCCATATAATACCACTTTAAATAATGACGCTCGATTATATATGCTTAATTCCTTTGGTGAAATTTTAATTTATATCCTCGCTTTCATACCATACTATCAATTTATATGTACATCCAATAAACTCACTTAACACAATGAAATGCAGACTGCACTGCACAGCCAACCAACAGAAAAAGTCCACAGAAATTCAGATTGAAATTGTATTTTAATGCCACACGAAGTATTGTATACAAAAAAAATGGGTTAAATAGCCTAGTATGCATACACCTACATAAAATATTATCCAGGGAACACGTATCGTCGAGTAGGGCATGTTTTTTTTCCCAAGGATGTGTTGAACTGCATACAAATTCAGTGGACATGATTTTTGACCTCATTTGTGGCTTGCATGAAAAAAATGCCCTCTTTAATTACGTTAAATAAGTTGTTATATTTATAATAGTCAAATGAAAGTTTTTGTATGAAAATTAGTTTTTTTAGTGAGTGGAATATAAAACGAATTAATGGGGATTTTATTAAGTGACTCGGAGGTGGGTAGAAAATTTAATTTAATACATAAAATGATTAAATATGCTTCGCGGTACTTGTAATAATATTTAGAGTCGGCTTTAATTGAGGGACAGAGTGTTGCATTCAAATATTTAACTTTAATATAAAGGCTTTTCCAATGAGAGGGAGAATGACCCGCTATTTCGGTAGCTGTCACTTTCGAAGATTTTATTTTTTGACATTTGACAAGTAGAAACTACGCCATTACTAAAAATGAAACGATACACGCTTCAACAACGCATTGAAATTATTAAAATTCACTACAAAATGGTGAAAATCTTGCAGTCACAGTTCGCAAAACTAAAGCATTTTTTGGTCGTCGTGAAGTACCTTCTCGGACCGCAATACAGAAATTGGTGGCAAAATTCGAGCTGTTGGCACAAGTTAGTGATGTGAAGAATAAAACCCGTGCACGCCGCTCAAGAACAACTGAGAATATTCCATTCCTCGTCGTTCTTTGGAATTGGGCATTCCGAGAGATGATTAACGATTCTTTATGGTCGGAGTTGGATGGTATTGATCTGGACAACGTTTACTTTCAACAAGACGGCGCTACGTGCCACACAAGCAACGAAACCATTGATCTTTTTTTATGGGAAAAGTTTCCGCACCTCTGGAAGAGGTGATCACAATTGGCCACCGAGATCTTGTGATTTAACACCTTGCGACTTCGAGCCACGTGAAAGATAAGGTCTACACAAACAGCCCAGCGTCGATTCAAGACCTCAAAGATAAAATTCGTGAGGCTATCGAGGACATAGGGCAGCCATTTTGCGATTTGGTTATGGAAAATTTCATGAAAAAGATATGGTCCTGTATGCGTGCTCGTGGTCGCCATTTGGCTGATGTTGTTTTTTTTATTAACGGCATACCTTCCTCTTTATTATGAAATAAACATCCGATCATTTATCTCAAAAAATGGCATTTTTCTTTGAATACCAAAATAACACCTCTTATTGGAAAACCCTTTACAAACATAATTTGCAGCTTATCCGGGTTGCCAGTAAGCAGTCACGTACTAAAAATGATGCTGAATCTTACTGTGGTCAAAATGTTCATAGTGCACGGTGGAACGAAAACTTCCAAATTATTCGAAAAAGAGTCATAACCATAATTGTTTTAAACAAAGCTTATCGTAAATGCCCAATCAGTACGTAAGATCAATATAGATAGCTTTTAACCAAATATACGAGTAGTTTTGTAGCCCGTACCGGTTTTGTACTGGTATAGTTTTTATCAAAATTACTGTTCTTAATTTATTGCCAGCTTAAAAAATCAGTTTCAGTCGAAGAAAAAAACGAAGCCCATAATTCAGAGCAGAAAGTTCTAAATGAACAGAGTTGCTGAACAGTCAAGTGTCAAAAAGGGAGTAATATAAATTTATTTGAGCTTCTTAAAAGTGGTTTTAAGTTCCAACATTCAAACAAGTCTTAAAATATGTAAATGCTTTATTGAATTTCGTTTGGAAAAACCATTCTAACCCCCCAAATACTGAGTTTGTTTTCGTATACCAACAGTTGGGGTCAAAATGCCACTAGGAAGTTGACGTTTTTAGAAACTTTGAAAGGGCGAATTGTTTGGGTCTCTCAGGGTTGCCAGAAGTTTTTTGGCTTTAGGCGCCCAAACCTTAAAAAAATGTAGCCCAATATCGTTGCTCTGAAAGTAGCCCAAATATCGTTGAAAAAGAAAAGTCGATTCTACATATTTTAATTTTTTTGTTACTTTTCCCACTTTCCCATTTTTTGTATCGTTTTTTAAGAAAAAAGATAGCCCAAAATACGATAAAGCGCCCAATCTGGCATCTCTGGGGTCTCTGTATAAAAATTTCGCATTTTTCTAAACAATTACCATTTTAGTCCAACAGCTCTTTATATTATGTTGGCAATGAGTGAAACACACTTTATCACGGCGAACTGGCAAGAGTGATATTGTCATCGTATTTTGTGCTGAACTTAACATTACCATTGACCTTTCAAAAAAATTATTCGTTTGAGTGGAGTTATTTTCGAAACCAATGCCAATACTTGGTTCTAAGCAGACAGTTTTATATGCAACACAGACTTACAAGTTTTCCAATAATCCCGTTTGGACTTTTTTTAGATTTAAGTACTTGGCGCGCAGTTTTTGATCTAGTTTTGTGGGTACTGATGTTGTGATCCCATTTTTATCAGAAAAGTGTTAGACTCTTCAGGTTGATAACTTACTTCTTATAAACATTTTTTTTTGTTTAGCAATCCTACACAGCGTAGATCGTTAAATATATCTTGTCGCTCGTTGATTACAAAAAGAGTGCCTTCTAAATATTTACCTGTTAAGTCCTTTCACATGAGCAGAATTCGCACATGAAGATACAGAGCTTCTATGCAGTAAAAACTATTGCTGCCCTAGAGAAGTCTCTTTCTTTAGAAGATTTTGAGACAGCGGTTCATTCATATCATAGAAATAATTAGAGATAATGAAAAAGCTGTCGTTGCTTTCCCTTCGCATGAAACGAAAACCTCATGATTCCCTCTAGCAAAATAATGTCGCATCATTTTGTATTTAATACAATTTTCTCATGCACATGCAAAATAAAATATAACAAAGTTAGATGCACCAACAGCAACTTAAATGAGTTGTTACATGGCAAGTACTTCCGTGTCTGGTTCCACACCATGGTTCGTTACCCCCGTAGCATATTCCTAGTAAATACTACATTATACTCGTACCTACTAACTAGCAATCATAACAAAATGATGATGATAATTCTTATCACTTTTAATTGGAAGCGAAACAACTTTAAATGCATAATCAAGGCATTAAGCCGCGCGTTGTGAATGCGAAATTTACAATTATGTACTTACCTTCTACATCTAAGGACTACGACCATTACTATAGCACCTATAAGAGCTGATATGATTGAAACTATGATTAAGGTAAACGCCCATCCCAGTTCGCCGGCGGGATCTGCAAAAGAAAAGAGAAGACAACACATGACTCAGAAATATGGAATGAAAGTGTGAAGTGCAGTTGCAACAATTAATTCGCTGCAGTCGAGTCCGTGGGTATACATATATAGTGGTAATGAAGGTAAATACAGGACATACTGGGGTGGGTTGAGGGTAAACTATGCTGTGCCCTGACTGCAATATAGTCGGGCTCTGGCTCTGGCTTTGTGGTGTGAGGTGTCATGTTGGATGGTAATAAAACAAAGTATAATATCAGTTGTGATGGTTGTTTTCCTTTGACCAAATAATTGTCTTTTGTTAGCACAGGTTGTGTGCGGTTCAGTGGTTTTAATGGTTTTATGACACCAGCCGGAGAAAGAGGGAGAACATAAATAGATGATTGGTTGGAGGGCGATGATGATGATTTGGATTTACCTGCAATTTTAAATTCCTGTTTTACGTGCTGTATATAGTGACGACAGTTTATATGTTTTATTTAGATGTACAAATGAAATAAGTTCGTAAATAAGTACAGTGGCAGTCGCAAAGGAACGCTGAAATTTATGCTGACACCTGGAGGTGCAAGCTTTTCATGTAATTAGTGAATACTCGTATATAAAAATAAATAAATAAAATGCAACTGATGTTTGCTGTCGTTTCCCTATGTTCTAAAAATATGCGCGAGGTATGTCTGCTATCCGACAAAAGTTTGCTCACTTAAGTCTTAACTTTTCAAGTTCTCAAACCTACGCCACTCTGGCCACATATTAAATATGACCCCGCCACTAACTATGGGTGCCTTTGTGCGATCTAAGTTAACTCTCAATATGTGATAAATGTTCAAAAACATATCAAGGTCAAGTTCGGATAGAGCTTACACACGCAAAGGACAGGAGGAGCAAGTTTACTGCGGTCTAGTAATGCGCGTTTCTTTTTGTTTAAATTTGCAAACATTTTCCTACTATGGTTTTTTAAAATATGTTACTGTGGTTCAAATGATCATCACAAAAATTCACTTTAGCATGACCAAGCGTTATTGGGAGGAGCCCACAGTTTTATGCCGAATACGAACCTCGGATATGCTTCAGTCCTTCAGTTGGTGAAGGCTTATTTGGTTCAACACCAAACAGCGGCTGCTCGGTATATTCGGTTTAAGCACATCAAGTACGTAGGCGTTTATCAGCGGGCGCCTATACTGAAGAAAGTAAGGGTTTTCTCATGCCTTATCATTTTTGTGAAAGTAAGCTTCATGCTAGGAAAGGCTTCCGGCCAGATGTATGGATTTCTGGAAAGTCGTTCGTCGTTCTACTGTAGGCCACTTGAGTAATATCTTGAACGTTTTCACCCACTTACAAATGTAGCCAGTGGAGTAATATCAAGAGATATTTCAAAACCTTTTAGGCGGATCTGGCATAGTTGTCTAAATAAACATTTGGACAATATTTTGAGGAACGAAAAAAAAGTGTTACGTACATCAGAAGACGCAGTTTACAACATGAATTTTTGAAAAGTGACAAAAAAGGTTGACGTACCTACATCAGAAGACGCAGTTTACAGCATGAATTTTTGAAAAGTGACAAAAAAGGTTGACGAACATCAGAAGACGCAGTTTACAGCATGAATTTTTGAAAAGTGACAAAAAAGGTTGACGTACCTACATCAGAAGACGCAGTTCACAGCATGAGTTTTTGAAAAGTGACAAAAAAGGTTGACGTACCTACATCAGAAGACGCAGTTCACAGCATGAGTTTTTGAAAAGTGACAAAAAAGGTTGAGGTACATCAGAAGACGCAGTTTACAACATGGATTTCAGGAAAAAATTTCAGTTTTGCTTATTATATATGTCCTACTTCAAACCTGATTTGTTTCAGACTTTTTCTATTCAAATATACTGAGCGGCAAAATGTCTTCAAAAGGGGCACAATCTCTTTAAGCGGAAATGTAGAAAAACAACCAAATTTCGTATAGCATATTCGATTCAAAATATTTCTATCCGAACTTAATGGACTGAAAAGCACAACCAACAAGAAATAAAACTGCTTCTAATTGATTGAAAATTTATAGGCAAAACCCTTTGCGCCCATTTGAGCTCACATTGGCACATGCCCGACTTTAATGTTATGCTCGGCAATTATATGAACTTTAAGTCTAATTAGCCTACAAATATGTAGCTGTAGCGAAGGTGAAACACAAGCGCAAATATATCATCCAAATTAATTTGTGAAAACAGTGCACTTCATAGCGCTGGGTAATTACTCGCGTAATTTATTACTGCGATAGGTATCTCATTGAATTTTTATGCAAATCCAGTGGGAATTCACATTTTTGCTACGGCGAAATTGTGTTAAATTAATTCTATGATTTTGTTCGTTACACTCATTACAACAATTTGCATAAATTTAGAAAAGAGTCTCACATTTTTAGTCACACCTCAAACGCGGTTTAGTTTTTTTTTTTTTTTAAATTCGGTCTTAAAAATACTAGTTTTGGAGGCACATCGTTCAATATTTTACCCGAAACGACGTGTGAATATTGAATACTGTATTATTCTAATTAAATTGTTATCGATTGAATGACTCACTTCAATGGGGAGCTATAGTGACCGTAAACAAAAATGTTATCCGATATAGAAATAAATTGCTTTATCGGTTTAGGACCGCGGTGTGTTTTTTGAACATTTATTACCCATCCATACCCAGTGTTATTTAAATATACTTTTATTTCGCAGAAATCTTCTGTGGATTGGATTGAAATTAAAATACACACGATTTACTATTAACCCAGTTTTGGGCAACATAACTCTACAGGGTTGAATAAAACTATTTATTGCGGCTTCGTGGAGTTTTTACCACCTGCCAGTATGTTTCAGCTATATTCCGTGAGAAGTCATTAAGTTGTTCGCTTGAGATATCAAAAGTTATATTATGTAGAAACTGTCGGATGCTGTTCCGCTTTTGTCTATTATAGACGCCTTTGGGAAACTTTACAGCGGTTTCTGTTCAGTTTGAACCGAACAAAGCAGCCACCATGGACGATACTGCAAATGCTGAAGGGGGCTTGGTCATAACTGAGGGAGACTGTGTGCTAGCCGACAATCGAGTGACTAATTAAGATTTTATGTGGCGATAAAAATCTTCGACAAAAGGAGAAGATTTATTGTCACGAGCGAACGAGTTGAATTGGTTCGTTTGCTACAAGAAGAAGAACACAATGAGGACGTTGTCGCATACCTACATATATGTGTGTGGTTGGGGGTACTATGGGAGATGTTGTGTTTTTTTTTGTTGGTGAGTTTTATATTGTTTAATTGTGACCTACTCCGCCCACCTGCATACTGCTCTTATGGAGCTTGATCCTAGCTCATGCGGATTCGATAAATTTTGCTTGAAAGCGGTAATATGCCGAAGTCGTAAATTTGTATTTTTGGAATGCGGTTGCTTTATTTGAGGCGATTTAATAATTTTGAACAATTTCAATACTCTAATTAGACGAATTGATGGTCTCAGTGAAGCTCTCACAGAAGCAGATTATTCCCAGTCCTCCTTCTTATATATTAGACGGAGGAACCTTAATTATGTTCACTCTAAAAATGCCCCAAATTTAAGCGAATGCCAATTGCTGATCAAAAATTTTGACATCTACGGCTGGGTATTTTAAAATTGTGCGACAATTATACGTACGTCTTTCCACTTTAAAGGACCTTCCTGGCACTACAATGGAGGACGCTTTTCGACCAACATTCATTTTAAGTTTTTGGACGCATTGACGTTGACGACGTTCAATAAAACTGACTCAATGAAACGAAGAATAAAGTGACGTCAAACCTCTAGAAGATATGAATCGAAAGTCCATCTCTATTTTGAGGCAAATACTGATAAATCTTCTCCTGTGTATTTTTTCGCATTAAGTCCTTGACATGCTTGCTACGTAGCTACTTGCCCCCCAAAAAGTTTGTTGCATTGTCACAGAAAGTTTTCCTGCAATTTCCCGATATAAGAATTCGAGTGCGAAGTTTATGATTACGCCCTCTTACGTGAAATCCATATCCAATTGCAATTCATGTCTCAAGGACACACCCACCAAAGCTATGTATTGAAAACCAACTGTGTGGTCCGATTTTCTATCACACCAATAGGAGGTAAAAAATGGTAAGCCCTCAAATAGAAAATTTCCCAACACCTTCCCTGTCAACCTTCCTAAAGCTATAAACACAATTTTGTTAATTGAATTTATTTTAAAAACTATTACCGCTGACGTGAGCACATCAACAATTTTAATAGTTTCTTTAAGGGCCGTTAACTCCAGCCTCATGACTATCGGTCTCTGCAAGTGACATTCGATATTTTCAAAAGGTTATCGCTCGTCGTTGATGTGAGCGACAAAGCGAGGTAGGTGCGAGCAGTGTGTCAAAATTGCATTCATTACGTATGCAAAACTGAACATGGCCATAACGCCCATGTTACCGAGTAGGTACTCGCTTTGTTTTTGTATCTTTAACGCCGTAATAACTATTGATCGTACAGCCAGCTAGATAGAGAGAGGTGTGCCGCCACTGGCCCAAGTATCTTGTTTTATGTACAACAATTACGAATATTCAGGTAAATTAAGTAATTTCACCCGCGGATGACATTTTGTGTTTTTTGTTTTTTAACTTGTCTCCAAACGACAACATAATCAACTTGTGGCGCACAGCAAGTTTGACTGTTGCCAGCTTGTATCCATTTTGCTGTGTCGTTTGCGTCATGGAGCTGTGAATAAATGGCTCTAATTAAATACATTATAGCTGTTTATGGCGGCGCAGCAATGATTTCTATGCCCAAGGGGTGATCTCGGATTTATTGCCCACAATGAACATGGAAATAAAATTAATCTAATAGCAGGGACCGTGCTTAGCTTCTGTGTGCGATTTTATAAGATCTAGAAGCGGGTTTGGACAAAAAAGCTTTTGGGCACATATACAATAGCCGCAACAACTGCTGGGCTACGCCGGACTGGATTCCAAATGTAGGCGACCCAAATGCGCGAAATGACTGTGTAACATGGCATGGCGGTGACTGTAAATATGGACATATAGAGGCTGCGTTGCCGAAATGCTCAGGTGTTGGACATTAATGACGCCACTTGCACGGGAGGGGTTACCAAACTTTGAAATAGATAAATTTTTGTATTTATTTATGTTTTGTGAATTCAAAGGCTTGTGGTATACTAATTCTATGGTAGGTTTGCATATTCATGTTGAATAATGTCCATCGTGGGCGATGCTTGCGCTCTACGGGATGTTCCCATAAATATATAGTCGTAGCACCAACATGAAGAACAAATACTTATGGCATATGCTTGCGGCGGTCATTCATATGCAAAATACTTGAGGCACACTTGCTCGGCAGGGAGTCCCCGATCATCGTAAAACATAAAATTTGATTTGTCGGAGAAATTTACGAGCGAAGAGCGGGTTCAAGCTATGACATGTTTACAACGTCACACCATTGACTCATAAAGTTTGTACATAAAGCCGAAAATTACCCCACAGTATTGGACGATGCGGTCACTTCATAAAAAAACAGTTACATAGAGAACAATATTTGATAGTCCATAATTCGAACGCGATGCACCTACACAGCATCACACTGCCGGGGCGCGTTGCAATATTGAAATAAAATTGTAGACAGCTTATTGGGAGGTGCTGGTAATTTATCGTCTAGTTTGGGAAATGATGCGAGGAAGGTGGTGGGCATTTATGCTTGACAAAGGCGTTCGTTTGCTTTGCAATCCAGGAAGACCGGGCTAACTGGGGAATACAAATTTCTGTGGAATGTCGAAGTTGGTGCCACTTGAATCGACTTAAGCGGTTTGAATGGGATAAACTAACGAATTGGACCCACTTTCTGTATGTCTTTCACTCTATTGTTTGGTCCATAAAAGCTGTTAAAGAAACTTAAGTCTGCAGCCTACCCAAATAAACTTGTAACTATTGTCATTATAGGGACAGCTGATGCTATGGCGATTCTTGTAAAAGATGTACACCTGTCCAAGATGACCAAAATATGTGTCAAACCGCACGAGTAAATTCATAAAATTATTGGAAGTAGAAAAATTTGGTGTCTTTGTCCATCGCAACTGTCATAGTGAGTTGCAACTTGCAAGCCAAATACGAAAATTTAGCCGTTCGTGTTCAACTAACTATGAAGCTTGCTATATCCCAAGGGAGTAGGTCAAGTAGTTCTTCTTAGTCATGATGGAGTCTCGATCGAGATACATTAATCTATGCCCGCCACCGAACAATTGACATCTGACTTTGAAGACATGAAGGTTCCCAAAGATACCGCTGGCATCATACCTTTTCAATGTTCCTTCCGACATCTTTTAGGGTGAGACCTTTTTAAAGCCAAGTTCGGTGGTTTTATTTATCTCTATATTGATTAAACTAGAAGTATCGTTTAGTATGTCCATACGAGTAAGTCATAATTTGAATCATTGACGCAAAATAATTGTGCAATACAGTATATTCTCAATTCCTACTAGATTCCTTGGTCCCCTCCCTGAGGCTAAGGCTCTTCTACAGTTTAAGAATCTGTTCTTTGGGTGCAACTAGAAACCTTAAATTGTCTCAATTTTTAAAGACGTAAAGCATATCCAGACTACTAAATCGAAGTACAATTCCTTAGCATAAAAAAGACCCATGGTATAGCAACACCTTTGTAATTTCTGCCAGCCATAAAATAAAGTTGTGGATAAACATGGTAGATAGATAAAGGTAGCTCATGCCAACAAGAAACAAGGAGGCTCTTTAATTTCCTAACTCGATACCAAAATCTATTCAACTCACTTACAAGCAGTGTTGTTATGTCCACGCGAAAATGTTCCCATCGAGAAGTAACGATTTTTCCCACAGTCTCTAAAGAAAATCCCACATAAGTCAAATCAATTTATATTATTTCTTTTTAAATAAATGTATCTACAAACGTAGATATTCAACATTTTTGTACGAAACAAATTTTTATAGTTGTTGGCCAATGAAATTAGCAGGAAAGCTTTACGAGTGTAAGATAAATAAAGATTTTATTTTTTGGGACGAAAATGGAAGGGATCTACAATCTTATGCCGAGTCCAAAAGGCTTTTTGAGAAACTCTTTCATGACAGTTATACTCTCAGGTGTTTGTTAGACGTTCCCTTAAGCTTAAGATGTAGTTTAAGATGTAGTTTGTGTTTGTGTTTCCGGAGATCAAACCTGGGACCCCTCCGCTTAGAAACCTAGCCTATACAAGTTTTAGATAAATTAAGCAAATAAATGTAAAAATATATAATTCTTTCAATTTGTGTGGATATTATTTATAATAATTATAGTTTGCTGCTTAGCAAAAATATCCACACAAATTGAAAGAATTATATAAATTATTACTTTTGCTGTCCACGCTAAATGGAGAGATTTTCTATACAAAATTCCATATTCTGACCTACAAAATTATTTAGTGTGAAGTTTAAAAATGGTTATTAGTAAGGCCCAATGTTTACTATGTTCACATGGAACATTGAATATCTTATTCAAAATTGTATTTAATAAAATTGTCCCATAGTTTAACATGAATTTCCCTGTTGTTTTTTTTTATTTTAAAAGAATTTTTTTGAGAACTAAAATTCAATTGATAAGAAAAAACCCCACGATGTAACAACACTGCTTACACCTTCAGTGGATTTTCTACTTCGACATCACTTCTTTTTATGAAGGGTAACGAATTTGTTAAAAATTACGCCTTTTTTATGCTATTTAAAAGAAAAGTGACTCCTTGACATTTTGTGCCAACCACTTCAACCAAAAACTGTACGAATTAACTGACCGAACCACCTTCAATAAAATATAAATATAACCCGCCCAGAATACAATGCAAATTGAAATATCTCGGCAACTTATTTGCATTAAACCTGACACCGAGCAAAGAATAATTTCTGCCAACTTAAAGTTGGCAACTTTATGACTCAATAATTCGCCCAATGTTGAAGTCCGGCAAAAATAATCCCCAATTTAATTGTCTCGTATAATATTTCGACAAATATGCGTCCAATTAATTATACGACATAAAGAGGAATTTATTATATTACCCGACTGAACTGCAGCCCAAAACAAAAGTATCAAACAGCCACAATCAACAGGATGACAGTTAAAAACTCCAAGCTACAGTTACAGCCAAAACACGTATAATTCGAAATTATTAATTTCCAAAACCAAAAAAAAGAAGCGGGGCTTAATATTTAAGACCCATAATCACCACGTTGTAATCTGACACCTTTGCGCGTTGATAGTGCCTTCCGTCTCTGTCGGGGAAAAAATTCGTTGAAATAATTCCTGGCGGGATTCTCTCGCAGGTATCACCATAAATTCATTTTTTTTTCCAGCCTTTGGTTTGTTTTATTCGCCGCATTTTGTGTTTGCGTTTCCACAGAAATTATGAGAGATTATTAAAAAAGAGTTGAATCCGATTGAAACAGTCAGCAGCCGGGCCACGGCCAACACCGAGAAAATATTGTAAATTGGGAATTTCTCTCCTTTTTGGCATTCGTAAGGAATTCTCTATATCTGGGGTTCACCTTCCTCTGTTTTTGTTGGCGATTAATAAATCAGTGGACTCATCTCTGAATATACGGTTGTCTGCATGTGCGAAAGATCAGCGCAGCGAGATCGAGTGCCACCTCATCACGGTCCGTAGGAGGACGTTGGGCCAGGGTGCACCCTGTGCCTGTGGCGTTAGCTAATAATTTATGAAGAAGTGTTTCTTCATTATTTGTATTGTGTTTTTGAATGCAAGGTGAACAGTTTTATGTGTTAGTCATGGAACGTTTTTTTTTTAGTTCGTGTAATTGGGTCAAGCGATTGGACAGCAGCATCGTGTGGAAAGGATTATAAATATTTGGCATTCCCATTAAAATTTTGATTGGTTGAATTTATGGAGAAATTTAATTGCCCCACGAGAAGGTGTAAGTTCGAAGAAGTAATCAGTTGCACAGTGATTTAGCACGAAGTATGGGAATGGTCTTCCGAAATTGAGTTGAGTTTTTTTTTAATGAGAATGAGATTTGCGTGCATGTTTAGAGAGGTTCCGATTACTTTGACCTGATCCTTGAATCAGACGTCAAACTCACCTTGAAGATATTGGGACTGTCTGTCATCGACTCGTTCTCGAGCAATGCAGCTTTTATCTAGTTCTGGAAATGCAATTTTTTCCTTTGTCCCAAACGGGGTGGACTCGAATCGAAATAATGTAGGCAAAAGAACGCTACCTTGTTGAACCCCATTTTGGACTTTGAATTTCTCGAAGTCCTTAAATTTTTCTTTCTAGGTAGAACCACTCTAGTTTTGACTCTATTCGCAGCAAGATGACTTTAACCCCATACAGCTTTTTGGTATAGGAAGGTGTAAGGCTAAGACCACTTAAAGCGGTTGATCGCAGTATCCAAGTCATCGAGTTGTTAAAATATATAAGAGGGTTTCTGAAAATTGTGACTTTAAGGGCCCATACGGTATACTGATTCAAACTTAAATAGAAGTTGTTTCTTCTGTCAGCTGACTGTTTCTGTCTATCAAAGATGTCTAGTTGTCTAAAAGCATGGTACAATAAATCAAGATTTGCTCTTTTTTCTTAAAAGAGCCATTTTTATGGTGCAAAACAATTTTATTCACTTCACTTCGTCTTTTATTCGAGCGCGCCACCCTAGACGAGGTCTTCTTCTACTGCGTTGATTCTCCGGCTTAGATACGAAGACTCTACGGGCCGGAGCATTCGTGTCCATCCGCTCTACATGTCCTAGCCATCTTAAAGGACTGATGAGAAATTATTTTGACTAGGTCGATGTCGCTATACAGCTCGTATAGTTCGTCGTTAAATCCCCTCCTCCAAAACCCGTCAACGCAAACGGGACCGAGAATTTTTCGAAGCATCTTTCTCTCAAAACGACCAAGGACATCTTCATCCGCTTTAGATAGAGTCCAAGCTTCAGCGCCATAAAGCAGAACTGGGATGATCTAGGTCTTCTACAGGATCTTCTTAGTTGTTGGGGATAGTGCTATACTACTCAATTGCCTTCTTAGCCCAAAGATACAGAGATTTGCAAGTGCTATTTTTCGAGCCAAGTGGCTGTTCGGTTTAAAACATCTTGTGTCACCTTTTAACACGGACTAAAACCCTTCCTTGTTATCAAGTTCGGTTTTAGCTATTTCTCAAACATTATCTACCATTTCCACGTCAAATGAACGAGTATTGTAAAATATTTCTCAGTCACCCAAGTACAACCCACTGGAACCTATTAAGGCATTTATTTCAAAATTAAACAAATCCCACAATAATTTCGCAATCAAAATTGGCAACCAACTCACCTTTGCCATCGCATACAGCTCACACCAATCTGTCGTCGGGTATAACACTTTAACGAAAGACAAAAATACAAAACATAAACAAATTGACCCCGCGGCACATTGGTGTTTCACCCAAAATGTGCAATCGCCGTTGGGGGTCCCTCTGGGTTGGTTGCTGCCGCAAGTCTACAGCAGATTTGTGTTACCTGGAAATTGGTTATTCGGACAGACATTTTTTTTTTTTGGCAAATTATTTGGCCTTTTCTGGGTAAGTCAGCGCACATTGCTACGTGTCGTCGCAACACTCCATTTTTCAAAATTTTCGTTTTCAAAAACTTATTCTTATCCGTTCCCTTTTGCGCAGTTGTCCTTTCATTTGATTATCGCGTACGACTTCGCACAAGAATGCTCCTTTGTCATATGGGAGCAGCGCAGAGGACATTTTTCAATGTGTCATTCTGCAGCAGCATGGGGTCAAGTCACTGTTAACCGGATTCGAGTGAAAGAGTGAAACCAATTACTACCACGGAGGACGAGCAGTAGCGGTAACTGGCATCGTCGTGACCTCCAAAACGAAGCGACAGACAAATCTGTCTTGGGGGACATTCTTGAGTGGACCCTGTGGGCAGTTTTTTCTTTTTTTATTTCCCCGCATAAAGAGTTTTATGTTTTTTAATTGGCAGTCGGTACGCACCGGTGAGTTCGCAACCCTTTTATTGGTTTAAATGATAGACTGGCGGCTAATAAAACTGTCTGCGAGAAGGATATATATGCTGAGGTGAAACTTTCTGAGGACTGTTCGCATTCGTTCGCTTTGTTTATTATTGATTTTATTACACAGACTGGCGGTATTTTATTGGATTGGATTTTAATTTGCTGCATGCAAACTTAATGCGAAATACTTGTAATCAACTTGTTATTGGTACTGAAAGACTTTACTGCGGACAAGGCTGATTTAATGCGAACGCATTTTCAATGTGTCATCGCTGCGAGGAGACTTAGTTTTCATTATTAACGGAACGTAAAATGGGAAGTTTTTGTTCCATTGTATTCCAGCAGCGTTGTGACTTTTCGCAGCTCAGTTATCCGTGGGATGTAAGACCTATTTTGTCCAATTGACTAATACTGTATATGTTGGACTCGAAATCAGATTGACTTTCATATGACAAGTCATCAAATTTTGCTACAAAAGTTGACAATTTCTTGACGAACACGAACTAAAGATGTGCCTCCCTTAGTTCATGTACCTCTTTTAGTTCACGTTCGAAAGGGGGGCTCATCTTTGGTTCATGCGTTCGCCCATGGGTGCTTCAAATCTTCATTCACCTCATACTTAAAGGGGAGATCCCCGTCTGCAAAAAGAAAGTTCCTAACCTAAAAAATTGTTTTGGATGTGCTCGATCCAATGTTCCATAAATTTAGGGATTTTAAACTATCAATTTGAGTGTTGTGTAGCGTCGCTTTTAGGAGAAGCCTCATGCCGTCTTGTTTGCTAAAGAACAGCCCAAGTGGTTTTAGTTTTTGTGACTATACTGTCGCTCATTAGGCTAAGTGCGCACGTCCATTCCCTGTCGAACGACTGAGGAGTCGATTTTAGGTGTCACATTGGAAACTGCTCTAGTCTAGTCGCCTTTATTACAATTGGGTCATGCTTATCGATATTACCTTGTTTTCTTTCGGGCTAGAGACATTCCTCTAACTACAAGGCCGTAGTGGACGCAATGGCTCAGTGGTTGGTGTGTCTGGCTTCTGAGCGAGTTTTCTCAGGTTGGTCTCTGAAAAATCACAAACAACACCTTTTCCTAACGTCTGACAAAAGTTCAGATTGTCATTGTCCTTAGAAGGCTTGTTAATTCGGGCTTTATGTAAAATTGTAGGCTCCTTCGAATTGTTCTAAAAAAAATAGCTCACACATACGAATGGTTGCTAGAAGTTAGGCCTTGGGTGCTTATATGAGGATTTTCCATGCATCTTAAGCCGAACCTCTAGATCTGGTAGGCTAGAGATGTTTTTTTGGAGCCCTTGTCCAACTTATGCTCTATAGAGCAGGAGGAGTTGTTTCAAGCTGAAGCATATCACTGCTCTAAATATAGGTAACTCAACGTAGGTCTTTGATTTTTCTATATTAGTACTGAGGCAAAGTTATTCCAGAATGGACAGTGACTCCAAGAAGGCACATAAAGAGTTCACCAAATCATTGGGTCTGCCTACCAATCGCACAGTCTGGGTAATGACAATCTTTGGTGTGGAAATTGTAAGTTTCTTGAGTTTCAGTAGTGCGATGAAACTTTTCCTGGTCAAATTTTTGAAGCTGATTTGATATCTATGGTAATATAATGAATAAATCCATAAGTAGCTAAGCGGCTTAATAGAGCTCTATACCGCATCCATCTGGTGAAGAAGCCTTTAAGGTTACGCCACGTGCTGCTCAGTTTCCTGCGTCTTTAAGCGAGTAACTTAGCTTAAGAGGTATCGAATGGAACAGCTGCTGCGAAGTCCATTTTAACATGAATTGCCTTTTCCATTTAGGTACCTTGAACCGCACGGAAAGCAAGCCTTTGGGACAGTGATTTTGTAGCAACTTCTTCCTTCGGTTTAATATGCTGGAAAATTTTTCAGCAATAAAGTCTTCCTCTTAGATTTACACGTTTTATATATACGTTTTATATATCTTCGGCACTTTTACTGGGTATTTACAATTCCGTCGGGTTGCAATTGCATTCGGCTAACTTATCTAAGCTGTCTCGATGGCTTTTGCTCCAAAATATACAGCAAAAATGAGCAATTTGTGATGGAATCTGTTTTTGTTTCGTACGTAAAATCGACTTAGGTAGCTCCTTCCTCTTTTCCCAGTACTTGGATAGTTTATTGCTCTTTTTAATGAGTTTTGAATCACAACTCTCAAACCTTTTGATCTCGGCTCCCGTGGCTCTTTTTTCCACATTTCTAATATTTTACCTAAATTACATTTGCAAACAGTTTTCCATGTTTAACTGCAACGGCTCGGTGCAGGTGCCAATCCATTTTCTAAATAACTTCGATTCCTAAATTGCAACCAACTCTATGCGAGACCAAATTAAAATGCCTGCGAATTTGAAAGAGCTCCTCGTATACCCACTTGTGCGGATGGAAATTATCTACAAAAACCTGCACTGGTTATTTACTGCCAGCCAATCATCCCGAAACCGAAACCACCTATTGCAGTTCCAGTTCTCAAGCAGCGTTTCCATCAAATTAACTCGAACGCACATAAGACACCACCGTAAAGCAGGATGTGCTCCGAAATAGAATCTAACAAGTGATTATCCCATTGGCAACGAATGCATACCACAAACGGCTGCTCGTTCGCAATGATTAATGGGAGCAAAGCAACAGCTACGGTTCATGCGAATGCATCCAATTTACGTATCGAATGATGTGTTATTAATATTTCTGCGCAAAGATATTATGTGCTCAAGCTCAAGCCCATTGGCCGGTGTAACACTCTTTCTAACTGGACCAGCTCCTCGCAATCGCACACGCAGCTCGGCACAACGTGGGGCCTACATATATAATCAGAAAATAATAATCACCTGTGTCGGGTGGTGCAAATTGAGATGTGAGAATTTGCACACCATCGCGCCGTGTCGTGTGATGTGGATGATTAGTCAGGTTAGGTGTCTGGCGCACGACGCGACGACTGGAAAGCAATAAATTCTCACCGATCTAAATGGAATGTCAGCAAATATATGGGCCATGTAAATATTTACTCGAAATCGGTTTCCAATTTGGACTACTCAATCAGCTATCTGTACAAATACGCAGGCACAGTTAAAACGAAATACGTGCGTTTCTGTGAGTTTTCTTATCAGGGATGAGGCCACAGAAATGGTATTTCATTAAATTGTGGATATCTTTTGTGCCCCGGGGACAGCAGGTACGGCCAGCACTGAGCCAATCAACTGTATTTACCTAAGAAGAGCTCTAAATATGCGGACGAATCCTATACCTGATAAGGGTAGTCACTTCTGATTAGAAACGAAAGAGCAGCAATAAAATCCGAATGACAAATAACCCCTGGGAATGGGTTGGCTTCGGCTTAGTAATGTTTATTGACTTTATGTGTGTAGCAGTCGGACTGGGCTATTGCTTTCTTCGGAGTCACTTTGTTTGAATGGATTGATAAAGAGGAAGCATATGTTGATAGTCGGTGATGGTCGCATCGGGTTTGGTTGTATGAGAAATAGACCAAGGCAAGGTGTTTGTAGTTGTAGGTCCGATGGCAGAATACTCGTCGGGTTGTAAATATTTCAAAAGCATTGCGGTTCAAGGAGCAAATACCCCAAAGGTGACCTAATTGATGTGGATAGTGGGTTAAATGGCCAATTGTGTACAAGAGTCTTGGGCAATGTTCTATAGGCAGCCAGCCATCTGTATCGAAAAGGAAATTAGTTGGATGGACAGACGGAATGTGTTGTCTGTGAAGACACTGAGAACTGTGTTGCAAATTCAAAGACGCCTCTGGAGTCAATCCAATAATGCCGGACTTGTGATCTTTTGAATCATATTTACCTTAATTGTTCGAAGGTCGGAGAAGAGCCAACGAAGCTGATGACAAACATCCGGATAAGACACGCCACTCCCGCTTGGTGTGCCACAGACCATGATCGGAACGTTTCTCCATGTTAGGCCCCATGGTTTTGCGACCTACAACTTCATTTCGAATCCAATCCTGCATTGAGCAGCTGTCTGAAGACAGTTGATGACGCAGTGCAAAAAACTCTAAGGCGTTTTTTTTTCCAGCCTGAGACCACCCGCTTAAAAGTCCAGCACACTTCCAACTGATTCACTGCGCCCACAATCGATCCACAGTGAAATATTTGCAGAGGCTCAACAAACAAAAGTCACAGTTCCACTCGCAGTAGGTAGGTATATGCTTTCTTTATTAAGAGATGAAGAATTGCTCTATTAGGTCTTGTCACAGGACTTTGGCACAATTTCACCCATGGAATCCAATTATCTAGCCCCCCTCATAATGGACATGTATATGAAACATGCCAGCTTTGACAAAGCATGACACAATCCATCTGACAACCAATCGATTATCGGCAACGTAATCGCGTAGGCGGTTGTGTACAAACGCCCTTTGTCTGGCTGCTGACAGACAAGACACAACCCTTCATAACCAGGAACTCTGTGCGACGAAAGAATGTTCCAGCCATACAGAGTAATTGCTTGCCATAAATCAGGATCTTAATCGAATTTAATCTGTCGCTGTCACCATGTTTTAAAATCCATAACATCCACCTCCAGCAGCCGCGCCAGCTATATTCAGCAAACACACCAGCGGGCCACAACTTATCAAAGTCAAAGTCTCGAAAAGTTTCAATCCCCCACTGACACTGACCTATCATCGACGGGCACATTGCGCAGCAGTAAGTCAGACCAACTACCACCTTTACAAGCAGCCAACCACCAATCGAACATCTTTTGGCGATCATCGCTGCGCCGCACAATCAATCATCATCATCCTGCTGATGCCGAGTCGCACAACATCGATTACTCCACTTGCTGATAGCTGAGCCATTTGTCTTGGGCCGTCTGTCGGATTTCGGGATCCATATAACCCGTGAGCGCGCTCGCACAGACAGACTCTTTGTCTTTGGCATCTCGACGGGTCTGACGATTCGCGGATTAGCTCCAATGCATATCAAGACACGTGAGTGTGTGCGATTGCCCATATGCCGTTCAGACAATTATCCGTCTAGGATGGAGCTCCTCTCGTCGCGTCGGTCGCTCGCTTCGCCTGGATGGCAAACAAAAAGAATTTATTGCACATAATGGTCCAATAAATAATACGAGTGTGTCTAGGAGTTGCCATTAAAACAATGAGAAGTGTGCAAGCACAGGACTGAACACTTTTATTCCTCCGCCTGCTTCAGTGCGCGGCGCTCACGATTTCTGGTGGTGCGGTGATGCTGCTGCTGCTGCTGCACTCAGTTAGTCCTCCATGGTCTGGTGATGGGTTTCCCTTTTCGTTTTACACCTTCGCTTGGCATTTGGAAAATTTGTGGGAGCTCCATGCTGCTGTACACCGCGACGCGTCTCGTTCTCAGCAAGTGCGCTTGAGAGCGCAGTGTCAGATGTGTGGTTTTACGATGATTACAAAAAAAAAAACCGAGAACTTGTAAAACAAGATCATAAAAAAAAGCCACCAACGGAAATCTAGTTTGATATTAGTTTTTGCCCTGCCTTAAAAAAAAAGAAGAAAAATTGATTTACAGAGACAATTATGAGGCGGCTGGCGGTGGTGGCATGGCCATCGCCATTGGCATCGCCATATGCGGTTGTCTTTAGGTTCTGAATGGTTTTTTCTCTTTTATTGCATTTAAAACAGCAAGCGGCTTCCCTTTCTCCGCACCGAAAGAGAATCTTATTCTCCATCTGAGGAGATAGGAATTTTAGTGGCCCACTAGGAGCTTTTAATAGATGAAAGTGGTTGCCCTGCGCATTATTTTAAATTGGTATTCCGCCTTGAAGAAGGTTAATTGACTTTCTCATGGGTGAAGGTTGGAAGCCGAGAGAAAGTCACTCGGTTCTAGGGGGAATGCCGGAGGTTTTCGGCCGGGTCGAGTGTGATTTTATCGTGAACGGTGTAAGTGGACCCATAATCGATTTAAGATGGGTTTGCTACCTTGATTCGTTTACTACTTCCGTCAGCTGCAATTATACCTACTCAAAGTGGATTGCAGTGAGATTTGTTTCTAAGACTGAAGTCGAAGGGGTTTTTCGAGCCAATTGGTCCGATTGACTACGTACTAAGGTGATGAGAGCAAAGCTCCTGAATGACTTTGAGTGGAGCATGACTGACATGAAGCTATCGTGAAACTAAGAAAATGAATGAATTATAAAGGTCCACCACAGACTGAAGTAAAGTCAAGCAAAGATAGCAAAGGTCTGTGAGGTCTGTGACTTGAGAAGGAAGCCAGTGGTTCTCATTAGCATCATGAGGAAAGCCAACAATACTTGAACAGTGACCATAGGCGATCATTGTTGGTCGTCAAAACAGATATTATAGTTTTGACAGGGAAAGTAGATGAACTTACTACCTCGTACACAAAATCGCATCAGAATGATTGGAAAATATTTGGATGGGAAGTTCATAATAAACAAGCGACTTATATAGGTTTGTCCTAAAAGTGTTTACTCAACCTAGCTCAGAGGCATGCAGCGGAACTCGAGCTTGGGCTCCTTTTCGTAGGCTCAGAGTGAGTGAGTCCGAATTCTCTTTTTTTTTAGACCTGTAATGGGAATAAATCCTGATGATAATGAGTGTCGGTAGAAGCTCGAGATTAGTGGAGGCTTGACTTGAGTACCCTTGTAAAAAATAAGCGGGTGACGAAAAGGCATGCTGATGATGACAGCTCAAAGTATCCATGCCATGCAGAAGCAGCAGAGGAGCTTCTATAAAACGTAACAAAATAGCATCATTCGTAGGAGAGACTTGGATAGGACTTAAGTTCTAATGCCCGACTCTATATATTTAGGAGAAGCTTATTTCTAATATTTAATTCGGGTTCAACAGGTAAGCACTTTCCAAATGCGTGGCGCTGAGCAAGAAATGTTTTTAGTTTGCCACGAAAGTCATGACTTTTTCTACCGTTTCTTTCTTTATTAGGTCTTGAAACTGCGTCGAATTCGTTTAAACACCTGCTTGGAAGATAGAGCAAGCCAGTAGGTAAAGGGGTTGTGTGCCTTGGGTATTAGTGTTTTCACCCCGAGTGACGATTTTGTAACCAGTGGAGAATTGTTATTGATTTTGGCGTTGGCTTACAATTCCCAGCACGTTTTTCCCAAAGTCAGTATAACTTACTACAAACCTTTCGAGGTATATCTCCCTAGGTTTGCACTGTGGTACAACCGAACCAAAGACAACACTCAAGCCTTAGACCTCCTTGCAATTGACTGTCTGATGGGAAGAGGAAGCCAGTATTATGCTTTTTGGACCTGTTTTTACGTCTTACCTTTTGGTTAGAAAAACTGTTTCAGTCAAGCACTAATTTTGCGAAGACGTAAATATTTATTTGGGTTGCTCTGGACGATCTCTTGTTGCCCTACTGCGGAGATGCGGCAACCATTTTGAACGTGTTTGAGTTTTCGTTCTTGGTCAAGGGTATGCAAGGTCTTTGTATTTTCAAGGGGAACTGTCTGTGGCTTATGCTTTGGTTTGGCGACTGATTGGAACTTTTTGACAAAGGCGGGAACACATTTCGTCATAAGATACAAAAATGAGCTGAGTTCTGGCAAAAATTGCAAAAATATTTCAGTAGGAGCAAAAGATCGAAGATCGCAGTGCGACCAATTCAATATTTGAAGTCATGCTAAGTTTAGCAGTATAGCATTTTTTGTATAAAAAAGTGCTAAAAATAATGGTAAATATATTTTTCAAACCAAAACCTGCTAAAAACTACCAAAAAATTAACAAAAAAGCGGTTAAATATATATAAATATATTTTAATTTAAGAATTTAATTTCAGTCTCTGTTCCTTGAATTAAAATAAATATTATTATTAGCTGAATTCGTTGAATGGCTGTGTTCAGTGTTCACTGTCAAATGAGAGTTGTTATTGTTCACACTAAGGTTCGACTGCTTTGATTTTATTTTATTATTTTAATTCACGACTAATAAACCAAAGTCCTGTTAATTTTCCACCCTGGTAAAAAAATGCTGCCGATTTAAGAAAAAGAGTCTAAAAATAAAATAATCCTGCTAAATTTAGAAGGAAATAGGCTTAATTGGTCACACTGATTGACAGCAACAAAGAGCAGGCTTTAAATATCAACAGCCACTTCAAAGGCCTTGGCTTAGATATATTTGAATGACCGAAAGGAAACTCCGAAAAATATATGTCAATTATTCCCAAAAGGAGTTAAATCGAACATCACTTGCTCTCTCAATACACAAGAACAACACCAGCAATGCCAGTGTCACCATCACTGACCCTCCTAAAAATTGCTCAACTCCAAAACCTATAATTAGACTGATCCCTGTCATAACCTATCACAAAAAAAAAAAACACACTAAAATGTCCCCGCAGCCACAACACGCAATCGTCATCCTCACGCTACACAAATAAAACCCATCAAGGCATCAAGTCGAAATGGCTTTTTAAATGGCCTCGTTCGCCCTTTGTGTGGCGTATGGGTACACGCCCGAGCTCATTGTGTGTGTTCGTTTTAAGATCCTAATGACCTGCGGAAAATCCTATTGCTCACAATCGGCAAAACCTCACAAACCATTAATTTCTCGAAATGCTCAGGCCGCATGTGTACAATTCAAAACTAATTTCCATTTCAATAATTGGCAGCAGCGACCATCAGGACCCAGGAGTGGTGGCGCTTTAGTTTCGCTGCCGATCACGATGCACTGATATGATTACACTCTGTGGCGGCGCGGTCTTAATGTCTTAATTCTGCCAGGCGCGCAATGGGCATAAATGTAAAAAAAAAAACAACTCACTCAACTAAAAAACAAAATTGGAATGCAAAACGACATCAAAAATGAAATACAAGGCAGGAGAGTGTTGGCGCGGCTACAAATTGCCCTTTGCTGGTGGATTGGGGTTTCTTTTTTGCATTTCCTGTGAAGCCTGCAGCAGCTTTTTCGTGCGTTTCGGAGTGAAACGTTTAATTTAAACGCAATTAGCTTGTGTGTGTCAATTAATCACGAGTTTGCGGCAGCCAACAGTAATACCAGCAACAAGGACAACAACAACAGGCAACGGCACTGACAAACGGTGATATGATACCGGTTGGCGGTCTGACTGATGTGGCACACGAAACGCGAAACGCCAAACACGAAGGCGATTGGCAATGAAGTCCTTCTTCGTCCCAGTTGGCGTCTCTGGCGTGTTGAAAAGGAAGTTGGCGAGCCGTTCTGTTGTATGCAGATGTCAGTCGTTCGCGCACTCAATCGCAACTCAAAACTCATTCTTGTCAATGCGACTGTTGATTGTGTCTGTATGTGCACTGTCATTCGACGCAGATTGTACGTCAACTTTGACAGCGCGTATATCAGGGGGTCCTCGGAAGATGACGATAATGGTGATTGGTGATGTCCATGATTATTATC
Source organism: Cheilosia impressa (assembly GCA_948293265.1). Lineage (NCBI taxonomy): Eukaryota > Metazoa > Arthropoda > Insecta > Diptera > Syrphidae > Cheilosia > Cheilosia impressa. The sequence continues at coordinate 1,914,802 of OX411881.1, read as the reverse complement.
TTGGGTGATGGTGTATGTGCAGCTCGTTTCTTCTTCTTTTCCTCAAATTGGTATAAATTACCCTTTTTCCACCTGCACGCTGCAACAGTGGAGACTCTCTTGTCTCCTTCTGTGGCCTGGTGAGCATCAGCAGAGTAATTTCGTTGGCGGGTCGGGTAATGTGTCGAGAATGTTGGTGGATTAGGTTGTTGGATGCGTCGCTTCGTCGTTCTCATTTGAAAGGTGCTCATTAGATTCAGGGAGTTTAATGAGTATTTTTCGCGCTCACGCCAGAGTGAACTCATTATCCTTGCATGCATGCATCCACTTAGGCCGCTTGTTATGAGTTATTGGCTTAAGGGATTAAAGGAGATGAACAGAAATCGAGGTCATGTGCAATTAGGAACGGGGAAAAAAACAACAACAACTGTACGGAGAGGCGTTGCAAATCAGTTTGACGCGAGGAGAATTGTTTTTTTCTTCCTGAAGGTATTCCTTTTTAAATTTTAAATTCAAGCTGAGTCTGACTACAGATACAAAGTCGGTTTGTTTGGAATGCCGCAGGCTTACTAGTGCGCCCCCGCGTGCACCCGTGAACGATATTGGCGGTTAGGGACAAGACGGGGTTGTGTGAAGGTTATAACAAATTTGAAACCGTAGGCCAGATCGACATTTCGACTTGAAGGTCACATTCGACGCGAAATGGGAGGGCGCATCAAAGACTTCCTGATGCCGTATTACTGACACAAGAATTCAAGTCTTCAAGGGCGAGCCAAAAAACCATTTCATGCGACAGTGCAACAAGAATCGCCTCCGATATAAGAGCCTTTCTGAAGCCCATAATAACGTTGGAATATTTATATTCCCATCGACAGCGGTTCGTTGCCCCATTCTACCTCCGAATCGCATTCAAATTTCCAACTCGTCCATCGCCTTTTTAAACCGTACAGTGACTGTGAGAATTTTGTAAACTTCCAACAAAACCGCTACCGCACGATGTTCAACACGAGACATTCAAATCCAAGGCGACACAGAACACGCCCGACAAGGTGTTCTCACCCACTGCCCAGCTGTCACGGCGCGTCTCAATTTTCCGTCGCTGAAACGATGCTAACCAGTCGGGGGACAACGTCAGGCCTCATTAACAAACTACGAGGAGTATGAAATTCCTGAATACAACCACGCACCGTGCCATCTATACGCAAAATCCTATTCAACTGACGACATCAGCAAAACGCTTGGCATCTGGCCCAAGGAATTCTACTCCGAGCAACTTGGCTCAGATGGAAATTTTAATTTCATCCTTAATGAGGCGAGCGCCGATCTAGCATACCAGCGTCACTCATCTTCACTCGCCGTCTAGAGTCAGTCACAGTTGGTCTTGGTCACAGAGATGTGATCGTGAATCATTTGGCACTCTGGCAGACATCTAGTTAGGGCGTAGCAATAGCTTACGCTCCCAGACGAACAGCTACATGACACAAGTTCCCTGTACACCGACTCAACCGAAAACCAATGCAATCGGAGTGTTGTCATGCACTTTATCCAGGCAAGGATCAGCCGCTTGCTGCAATAAAGATGAGGCAAAATAATCGGCATCGGCGTTTGATCTTCCAACATAGATTTTCAATCCTTTGATCTCACGGATGTCTTTTCGGTTTTATTTCCCAAGAAAAGCCGACGAATTGACTGGGGCACGTCGATGGCACCAAACCACATCAACCGAATACGGGGGTGGGGGGGGGGGGGCTGGGGCGACTCTATGATACTAATGAATTTATTGAAGACACATTTTGCCCCACATATACAATTTATGGCGGCACATAGACCGCCGCGCCGCTGCCTTTAAATTTCGAAAACGATTAGGGGGCTGATTTTTGTTATTATTTGCTCATCTGTCAGATTGGATGGCAATGGCAACTGCCATCCGACCTCAAGATGTGGGCGTGCGCAATCTGAAAAGTCTCCCTACAAAGTGTATGGTGTATCCGCGCACGAGGCGGTACTGTGCATTGTTTAGAATGGATGCGGCTAGGGAACTTCCCCGAGCAACGTTGGTGGTCCCTATCTGCGCTCTTTGCGCAGCAAAAGATTACGTTTCATCATCGATGACTGTGGCGGGTAGTATATGCTGCGAGATGAATGTTTACAATTTTTAATCTTTTGTTTACTCACTCGCTGTGTGCGGATGGATGCGGCGGAGTTGTGTGTGCGCCGCACATGCGAGGAGCGAGTATCGTTTGGTAATTTGAAGGTGTGAAGAAAATCACTTCCGTGTCGCAGTCGTCGGACAGACGGACGCCCGTAGCAGCGCGTCCAGTGTCGGGTAATTTGTGGGGAAATTTAAAACTTTAGTCCGAGGCTTGTTTTTCTTTTGGGGACTGTTTGAATATACGAGTATGGTCGGTTGCCTTAGAACACTAATGACGGAGACATTTCAAGCCGAATGCAGATATGGTTGCCTGAATTTTACACCTATACCTGCCAAAGTGGGTCACAGCTTAAGGTGAGTAACATGTTACAGTACAGCATCCGTGGTAGGGGTGAATAATGACTTTACAAATATTGTCTGCCGACTGAGAATGATAAATAAAGAAGGTGACGGTGTCTGGCCCCGACACTGCCAAATGAAACGCTCTTCGCTTGGGTAAAACAGGGAAATTTACTAAATCCAATCCTTTTCTCATTTAGGTTTTTCATACAAAGAATTTGTGTAAAGGCGGTAAATGCTATGATTTAAAGTTACCTACAAAAGCGATTGCAGGCTTCCCCTGCTGGTTGCTCTTTGAATTGGCTATCTGGGTTTGCGTCATTTTGCAATCAGAAAACCTTGAAAGCTATCTAAGCCAGGGAAACTACAATTCTAATCCCTCGCGAGGTCTTCAATATACTTCTGTCAGTATTCGGCCTCAGTCAGTATTTTATGCGTCCTCCCATTCCAGTTATATATCAATCTGGCCTACGGTTACAGCCATACCTGTGCTCATTATCGCTCTTACCAATGACCAAGGTACACAATGTAGTGAACTAAATAAAATAGCTCAACCAACCGTCCCAATAAGGAGAGCGCTGTCTGAACTGAGCTAAAACGATCTATTTAAGACTTAAGATATTTACAGTTGCAGTCAAAAGGTTTATAGCTGTACATAAACTGAATTGGAAGCTGCCCTAATGACAAAGAGCCTGTGATCATAAGTTTTATGACATTTGCTAAAATAGATCCGCTCTCATCCTTCTATGCGTCTGCACTACAATGTAATGTTCGCACGCGAAGAGATCTATCTTTCCGCCAACTTCCTTGCATGCATTTCCATAAATTCGCCAACAGTTGCACCCAATTAGGCTTCCTCCCAAAAATAAACTTCCCCATGCACAATTCCATCCCTGCAAGACCATCGCGCATAGACCTACTCTCTGCCACCACTCCACGATCGGTATCCATTCAAATTTACACTTTCGATTAAATTTTAATTATAGAAACACATGTCCCACCAAACGTAGTCCAGTGCACGGCATTGAGCACTGCTATTTAGCCAAACACTTTGTGGTAGATGTGCGGAACTACAGAGCAGCTCACGTTATTGTTTACTCGTTGTTTACTCTCCTGCGGCAAGACAGTGGGGGCGTTAACCCAACAGTCATTCCAATCCCGCCGACTTTCTTCTCTATGACCTGACCATACAGTTGACGGTGATGGTGATGGCAGCGACGACTATGACTTCTTTGCCAATGTATAATTTACTTGCCAGCGCAGGGGAGTGGGATGATGAATCGACATCTAATATCGATTCGATAAATTATTTTCTCAGATGCCCTCTACATGCACACGAGGCCTGGTGGGCAGATGCTTAATTTGTTTGGAAAAATCGTTGGCAATTAAAAATTGCCTATATATATATATATAGGTGGAGAGGAAAGCACAGAGCTAAGGATGCGTGACAAATAGGTTTTGAGAGTCGGAGTTCGGAGAGTGTACTTACCCATCGAGCCATCCACTGAGTAGGCATTCCTTTGCCATGCCCACGTGCATAAATCACAGGTGGTAAGACCATCGGCCGAAACACTCTCGTCGAGGAATGGCGGTCGTGGAGGCGGCGGTACAAATCGTCCGTTCCACAGACCATTTTCGCTCGCATCGAAGGCCAACGGCGAATCGAAGGTATCCTCCTCGATGGCGTTCGACCACCAGCCTTCGTCGTCGGGGAAAAAATTACTAATTGAACTACTACTGCTATCGGAGGTGATGTCTTCGATTGTAGCTGAGCCGGGTGATATAGGCGATGAACCGGCACCGGCATTATTGAAAGCTGGTGATCTCGGTGTTGCATAGCCATTGAAGCCTCCGCCGCCGTCGTCATCACCATTGCCGTCTGACGATGACGATACTGATGAGTGGGTTAATGATGCTAGCCGGCTATTGGGAAATACTGGACGCACTGTTGTGGTGGCACCTGAGAATATGTCCGGACCGGACAGTCGAGGAAACATTGCGTGATCCGTTGATCTTTTCGCCAATGATTACAACGGTGGATGGTGGAAATATGATGACGCGATGACGACTATTATGGCAGTTTCCAAAGGCGAATGCGGGTCGCCGGTTGTGAATAGCAACGGCGATTAAATCTGAAACGAGAAAAGGGTGGATGTTGGGTTTAGTTGTTTTGTTTAGTTGGGCTGAGTGGTTTCTATGATAACTATCGTTGAAATTTAAGTCTCTGAAGATAGTTTTGAATATTTTGTGTTGGAAAATTGTTAGTTAGATGTATATGTACTTTTGATTCGAGACAGCTTTTTAACCCAACTTTATTTTGAGACTTAACCGAAATAATTTGACCACTGAATCTGCACTTAGTCCCAGTCCTTTACAAGTTAGAGTTAGACAGTTGAAACTTATGCTTAGATTAGAGTCCGAAATTGAATTAAATAGCAAAAGTTTCGGAAACGAAAGTTGACTGGAAAAATAGCTAAAAACGGATTTCTGTCGCAGTTTGTTTTTGACGAGGTCTATAACCGAGAGGTCTGAGCTGACTTCACTTGACTGGACTTTACTTTACGTCACTAAAGTCATCAATTATTTTTCAATCAGAAGCAACAGCTTCCACTTGTTTCGACTCTAAAATTTCGGAAGCTCACAATTGCGATATTTCATTGAAAATATGGCCACTGTGAACTACTTAAATTGAACGTCAAAACTAAATATATTTACTGGTAGGTCCAGTTTAAAGCTGTCATTGGGACCGTGGGTATTTTTTTTCCTTCGAAAATTTGGTAAAATTCCCAAAACTTTTGAACTAATTTGTTTTTGAATAAAAAAAAAAGAATACCATTTTAGATATCTTTGTCTAGAATTTTCAATTTCAACCAGAAATACAGACAGCTATTTTTTTCTAGCAATAAACTTTCAAAAACATTTCATTTTACAAACAATTATACTATAGTAATATTTTTAAGTTAACTTTGAAACATGATTCCTGCATTTTAAGTGGGTTAACTTATTTAAAACTTCAAGCAAGGGGGACATCCTCTAAAAACATAAGAGGGAAGACAAAATGTGTGTTAATCAAAGACCAACAGCAGAACACTTAGAGGTAGAATGTCAAGCTTCTCCCAAGCGGTGTTGAGTAAGTATTGAATTGGGCATTGCTATGTGCCACAAGCTTGTCTTAAACTAGTAGCAAATACCTCTTTCAATTAATCAAAAAGATGGAATTGCCTTTTGCGAATATTTCTGTTCCTCAGACCAATACATAATAGTACTTTGAAATTCATTTTTCAATTTATCTCTAGACTGCTTAAATTAAGAACAATTATCCCAGTAAACACGTTTCGAGCTTGCGAAATAAGATTAAAATTTTAAGAAATGCGTTTTGAGGACTAATCTAAGTCCATGTAGAATTTCAGTTAAATTTAGTTCTTGCAGCTAAGTTTTCATTCCATTTCGAGTCAGTTTTGAGTTTCTAACTTTAAGAAAATATGACTTCATAAAATTTTTCTTTAGAACAAAATCTTTGAAGCACGGATTTTTCTGCCGCCTTTCAGGGGTCAGTCTATCGTTAAGTTTGTATCTCGATTCGATTCATTTTTGAAGGAGAAAGGCTCACCCATTTCCTTAATGTCGATGGGGCTTTAAGACCTTTGTGATAAATGCAATGGAAAGTTCCCCACCATTCTCTACATAAGCTCTTGATAAACATTTCAACTGTCAATGACTCTGCGGGTCACAGCTTATTACAACAAAGTTTCCCGCCCACAAGAGCCTATGTAACGGAGCTCCAAAAGTGTTGCCCGTGCAAGCCTTTAAAATGCAATTTTTGCATTTCCTGAATGCTCTTACAACCCACCGAGCATCCTTTCATATATAATTTCTGAAGTGCCTCCTCCAGCAAACTTCTCATACACCACCTGACATGGTCCAATAAATGTTTACCTAAGTGATGTTGCAAATCTCTCCATTCATACGAATCACCTTGCATGCCAAACTATGTAGCGCCAAAGATACACCACCACAAGCACCACACAAAGACCAGATAATAGAGTTATTATGGCGTCATCGTGGGTTAACCTCCAACTTGAACCCAGTTTGCGGTAGGTGCCATAATCTTGTCTTTAAGATCTTCACTGAATTTTTATTTCTTTATTCGCTCATCTTTAATTTGGGTGGTTGTACAATGTACACCAAGGGGTCTCAGCAGTGAGACAACAACAACAACAACAACGACAGAAAAAAAAATATGCAATCACGCTTGGGTGGCAAAATGGTCCTTTTTTCCATGCGGCGCGCATGATAGTTCTCTCCTGCCCCGGAGTGATTGTGAATGTTGTTCGGCGTAGAAGACACGACTTTCGATTTCCATTCGCGGGGAAAACTGCTCCTCTTGTTTATTTGTCGTTGTCCAACGATGGGGGATTTCTCTCTCTCTCTTTTAAAATGTTTTCCCTCCCGGACGAGACCAATAAAATGCTTCAGAGATCACGAAAATGAGTCCCAGATAGATGTGCGCCGATGTCTTTGGTGATTTCGATTCGTGATCAAATTCTTATTTCGATTTCTTGAATTTCTGTGTAAAAGTAAGAACGAAATTAATATCAGATTCTGTGATCTCTTGGCCTTTGGTGGAAATTGGCCATGAGAAAGGGGGAACAAAAGGACAGAGCTGAACTGTGGAATTTCCTAGACTCACCTGAGACACCGCAGCCCATCATGACGGAGAAGAACGTAGCATAATATACGTAATCCAATAACGATAACGACTGCGGGATTGCGATCCGCATCATCATCGTCATCATGTTCATCGCCGGCGACGAATAACAGAAGCAATAGCATTGGCGAAGGATCGGCTGAAGCTCATGGAACATGCTGTTGCTATAGCTGCAGTTGGGTGACATTTGCGTTCTTGGAATGAGACAGAGACTGCCTGTGTGAAAATACTTACAATCAATGTCATTTTTGTTTTTCCGAAAGTATACTTTTGAGCTTTTGAGACAAGAGGCCGGTTGTAGTGAGCGCTGTTATGGGAGTGAGATGCATATATGAGAGGGGGGTTGATTAAATCCACAGAAAGAAAGAAACAATTTTGTGCATTGGTCATGGCGGATTATTGTGACCCCTCTTTATAGAAAAGTATGTTTTTTTTGACAGATCCGCATCAGAATAAAAAGATAATTTCGGATTGAAATAGACTACCTGTTATACGTGCGCAGTGGTGAAAGTGGAGGTCGGTTTTTGGATGCATGCATACACTCTTGGTAACATCTGATAAACATACTCGCATAAAAACAGACAAAACGTATTTTTCTTGGTTCATAAACTTCACACTCGCTTTGCGAATATTCAGATCCAAGCTAGAACTGGTAGCATCGAAAGTATACAATATTATGCCTATAACTTAATTTTGTCCTAACTCGATTTAAGCGGTTATGCCCTGTGGCCTTAGATATTTACAATTCAAGCTGAATTATGGGTTAACTGGGTACTATACACTTTGCATACGCATCCATATAAATATAGCGAGCTCGCAACTACATTTAGCATTATAAAATCGGAAGGCTCTTAAATTACAGACGGTTGAGTTTTTTCCAAATAGGTACACCTAAATAAATTTCATACATAAATTTCAGATCCTGAACCCCGAGACGAACGAGACTTGCAGTTATGAGGAAATTCCGTCTCCGTGCTACTCAGTCTTGAACATGAGCTTTTGTCGCATCGCGGCACGCAGTAAGCGACTAGCGACGTCACTATGCCTAACAAAATCGTTATCACTCAGGGCTTATGTATGGCCACCGCCATGCGATTTCATATGTTTTAATTTATTTTTTATCGCTCAATCGCTTGTCGAGTCTTAAGCAAACATCTTGGGCCTGTCCACACGGTAGACCTACCAGGACTGTCAGCATTGCAACCAAAAGACGGGCATGATGTTCTTCGATTAAAAGGGATATGCAGCTGCCAAAGACTTCAAAAGACGGCTTTCTCTTTTCTTCGGACCATCGTAAGACTATACACCCGTTTCGCAAAGCCCATTCGAACTTCCCTTCAGCGGTACATACTGGGTCAAGACGAATTGTTGGTGTCTCGGAAAATTTGACAATACAAGACTACCCTGCGAGTCAAAATTGTGGAAAGACCTGGGTACTTAGAAATAAATAAATAAGTAGTTGGCGTAACAGGTCCGTAGGGACCCTAGGCCTAGCTTCTCACAACCATTCGTTTTGTGTGTGTTTTTCATTTTTTGAATGGAAGGGATCTGCAATTTTATGCCGAGCCCAAACGGCCAATTTAGAAGCTCTTTCATGACAGCTATACTCTCGTTGCAAACTGTAGTCCGCTGATAAAATTTTACTTAGAAGTGAGTTCCAAAGATTTTGGCCTGTATAACTATTAAAAGAGTTCTGGAAAAGGAAAGCTCCTCGCCTTTGTTATGTGTACCTACTGAGGGGTGATGTGCATTGGTTGCCTATCTTGTATGTCATATTTCCCCTGAGCGTTTCGAAGTATTTCGTTTGTTCTGTTCTGAAATTGATTCCGAGGAAAGGGTATTAACATTTCAGAAAGTCGCCTTTTGCTGGAGCCTCCAAAACTGCTAATCTGATATGGAAATCCGAAATTTATGTGACATTGCAATTTATTTCGACTTCAGTCTTTCTCCCGTTGGAATAAAAGTTTACGTGAAAATATAAAATCTATTATCCACCCACAGGTATAGACATCGATATTAAATATACGACCCAATAAATGCCACAATAACTTAGCGAATTTTGAATTACAATAATTCGGGGAGTGATTGTCTATACGAGTAGTTTGCAGCGCCATTTGAAATATGGTTCCGCGTGGGTGTGGTCACCTTAATTAAGCCAAAACTAACAAGTAAAACATACATTATCGCTTCCAGTAAACAACAGAATTATGCTATTAACATTCTTTTACAACAAATGACGTGCATTCGAATGCAAATTTACGAACTCCGAAGAGCCACCACCAATCTCCTGTGTGTAGGTGAAAGATAATACACTGGCCGATCTTTCAGAGAGCGCCCCGAAACCTATTAATTTCTATCACCTACACGCTTTTTTGTGTTCTTTTGTTTTATGGTTATTATAATAATCGATTCATTTCTATTCAGGTAGTGTTTCAATTTATTTATTTGGGCTAAGCGAGTTGATATAGATGGATGGAAAAGAATGTAAAGCCTGTTATATATTGAGGAAGTAGAACCGACTTGGAGCTGATGAAATGGAGAAACTTGTTCAAATGTAAAATATGAGCAATTTGGGAATGGTCGCCATGTCGAACATATTGGTCTAACGCTTTTAGATAAATTATGGGGGGATATTTGTTTATGGTTGCATTGGATTTAGAAATGACTTCGACAAGTAGCTGTTCGGGTTGAATGATGGGACGGCGAAAGGTGAGCGAGACTGGATTGTAAATGAGTAGAAGGGGTTTAGCTGACGCTGGCTTCAGAATGCGAATTTCTGTTTTCTATAGCCTTAAGCCATATCCATTCTTCTCCAAGTTTCAACTTAGAAAAGATCTTTTAGACTCCTTAGTGGTTAATTGTCGAATTGATATATTTTTGAAAAAGAACAGTGAGTGCAACAACTTGTTGAGTTTGACATGGAAGTCAAAAATAGACATCGCTTCGGTCATCATCTATAAAAGCTTTCGTGCATGTCTTCAAATAGACATAAAGATGGCGAACGTCGGTCTGACAGGAACACAAGAGGACTTCGCTCAAATCCAGAGTATTCAAATATTTGGGCGGTTGTGGACTAAGCTGCTATGAAAAAATCAGGTGGCTAACAAGTGATTTCATCGTGTATGTAATTTCCAAGATGATGGAAATTATGGATGGCAGAGCAAAGATGGTCTTCGTTTTTGTTGTTGGGGCAAACAATGAGGATCTTTGATTCATTAAGTCTTGGAAAGGAAGTGGCGTGCACTGTGTACTTGTTATCAAGTCATATCGTTTTTTAGACTTTTCGTCCGGAATGCTGTCGAGTTCAGCGGGTTATGTATATATTATCATCACCTTCATTTCTGCAGATCAGCTACATCGTTTTTCATTTTGTAGTGTTGAAAATTTAATTCATCCCCACTCAAGGCAAATGTCCGGTACTAGAAAGAGTCGGATTGCGCACACTGAATCAACCTTTTTTTGACGACCTTAGCTATTCTTTGTTCGGGTAAAGGGATATTAGACCTAATCCGTTTCCTCAACTCCACAGGTTGGATCTAGGCACGGAATGCATCACACCCTTAACAATCATCACAAACTATGTCACACGAGTTGTGGTAACAAAAAGGAACATCATAGTTGGGTTCAAAGCTGAACCGCCACTTCTACCTAGCTGACCAAGGCTCTGGGCACTTACCTGCTTCTTGGACACGCGGAAGCTTCATTAGAACTATTGGGAGATCTTAACCTATAATATATTTTTAAACTCCCTGACAAGTTCTGAAAAATTCTCGAACTTCGCTGTAAATACGTAAAGCTTGTTCAAAATGTGACCAAACATATACGTTTTCTGTTCCGAGCAAGGATCCTGCAAATCGCATCGAACAAAAGTGCGCCCGCTCTAAAAACTCTACATTATCTACACTCGCGCAATTTTAAAACGCATCCTCCACACAATGTATCTAGTCTACGCGTGGAATAAATTTATCGCATAATGTTTACCACAAGCTCTGTTTCTTTTATTTCTTTTCCGCCATCTACATCATATTTTCTCATTCTCCCGCTGTTGGTTGTTCCTTCCCATTGAAGGGCCTTGCACCCCATGCATGCATAAATTCCTTCACATACTACTCGTGGAACCCGTCCAATAAACCCGAAATCACATTAATACACAGGAATTTCTTGTTTTTGCGCGCATGGCACTCGACCAACCGTCGGTACAGGACAAAAAATAAAACCAGAGTCGCGTTTCTGCCGCCACTTGCCAGAATGTATGGATTTTTCAAATAAATGCATTTTAATTAATTAGTGAACGCATCGTAACTTGGGACACAATTTTTGGAAGCAATTGCAATTTATCACTCGTGTGATTGAGTCGATCATGCGACGGTCGGTCCCCGTGAGCCATACACACTCATGGGGGAATTTATGTATTTGTACAGCTGCCGCAGCCGCCGCAGCCGCCGCAGCCGCCGCTTGGATTATTTATGACCACTTGATGAAGTCTGCAAGTAAATGGTCAACGTGACTAAAAAGCGGCGCACTTTCAAGTTCGCCACAGCCAAATGATATAACTCACTATGAAAATTACGAACTAAATACATATGGGAACCGTACAAGGAGTTATTATCCACCGAAATACGAGTGAAGCTTTTTGTATTTTAATTAAATTTATGCACACAAATGGTATGCCACTGGGTGCGGTTATTGGCCCAGCTTTATCTATCGCAATTATTTCTTTGATAAATTATACCGTCATAATGGGGTGTTCATTTGTTAAGTGCCCCCAATGACATTCGAATGGGATTTCTTTTTAATCTTTTCCATGTCAAAACAGAGTCGTGTATCTTTATGCGTTTGTTTATATTTAAAATTCTCAGTTTTATGGCCTATAAACTATGAGACAAAATTGCTCCAATTTTCTCCCTGATTTAATATTGCACTCCTTTGAAATGGAAAATGTCTCATAAACAAAAAAATCTGCCACAGATGCATATATACGCAAATAAGTAGAATGTCGTCGTGATTATCACCATCGCAGCCCCCATTCATATAAAAAAAAATCAAAGGCACATCAGCGGAACAGATGTTGGCTCTCCACCCGGCACTCGATATATTTCCTCCGGGTTTTTGTGTGCGCTGCGGCATCCCAATGCTTAAAATACAAAAATAAACTTAACCCAACCATTATGCAGCATATCAAGGGAAATTCACAAATTTCATTCATTAATTGAATTCGCCGCAATAATTCATTAAAATTCAACACAAATGCTGCTACTGGTGACACGATCGGGGCGGCGTTTCTTGCTGGTCGAGCTACTGATGGTGGTAATCACCCAAATAAAGGATAATCTGCGTGGGTAATTATCAATGATTGCTGTGAAAAAAAGATTGCGTCCTCAAATTATCCGAAACATACAGAGAAAGACTACAGTTGTTGGCAGGGAGGAAATTTGCTGACAATAATAACTGAGCTCTTTCGTAATTTTAAAATTTTTTTGATGGCGTTTTTGAAATATTTTTAAGTTTTATGGATATAATAGTTTGTTTCAGCTGGAATATTCACCCTCGAATCTCAAGTGATGAAAGAAAGAAGCTCTACAATCTGAAATTTTTGTCTGAAGATGGAATCAATGGTTCTTTGGTTTCCCATCCAAAATCGTAAGTCCGGCTTAGCCTAAGCTCTGATTTTTTAAATTTTTTTACGATGTAGCTTAGGTGGCGCTACAGTCCGGGGTGGACCTGTCCACGTCACTAGTTAACCAGAACGTGAGTTCTTCCCAGTCTATTGTACACCCGAATCGGTCTGCTATAGGTAGACCGCATCTCGAAACTGAGCCCACCTATCTTTGTCAGACACGAATTTGACCAGTAGACTATGTATGCATTGGACTCGCGCTGCGCGTTGCCTTATTTTGACATTTTGTGTGCTCACCATATGCATGATAGTTAGAACAACGCTTAAATTTTTGTGCAAATGACTAGGTACGCCAAGTTTTCTTGAACTTGTGATAGTTCAGAGCTTAATATGTATATAACACTCTAAAGTCTAAGAACATCTCACTTTGTTTCAAAAAAGGTGTCCAATTGTCAATTTTTAGAAAGATATGTTCAGAAACGTTAGAATGAGTTCAGGCAGTTCAAAATATTTTCAAAAATCTGCAGACTTCTCACACTTATAGAAGATTCATAAATTTTGTCTATTTGGGATGTGGAGTTGTCCGTATGGGTTTGCCAGAAAAATATAGGGCTTAGCTGGGACCAACATTTTTTGTTTAATCTCATTCTAATTTACGCAAACTTAACAATTTGAGATGGGGAAATCGTTTCCCATGGATTGGTAGCTTTGCTAGATGCTGTCTTTACACCGACGTTTAATGAAGAAAAAGAAAAGCAACAGAACATACGGCATGGGTGCATATTTCCAGATAGTTCTTGACGATGAATCTAAAAAACTGGGTGTAGCTGGCTTGTTGCAATAGGCTTTACTAGGCACAAACCACCTAACAATACCGGAGCTGCAGCAAAATTATATTCTCGATGCTGTAATACTTGCACTATGGACAACAGCAATCATTTGCTATTCCGAAAACGGCTTTTTAAAAAGGGAATACCTTCAGCCAACGTGATGCAAGAGTAAACCCCATTGTCTCTGTAATAATTTTCACAGATTTAGAAGATATTGCCTCTCAAGTATTCTCGGGTCTGTATTTTTAACCAGGGTTCTGACTTCGCCTTTTAAGACAGCGCATAGTCGTGCAAAGGTTGCTCTAGGAATGTTCCACCTATGTTATTAAAATTTTAAAAGCCGCGACTTTGGAAACTCGCTTCTTTGATATTTTCGTTTAGACACATGTGTCAGAGTCATCGTTCATCGATGAACCAGTTTTTTAGTGTTGAGATAGAATTGCTTAAAGCTCATACCATTTGCTGTAAAGGTGTAGAGATAAATTAAAGTAGACGAAGAAAATCTGTCATTGTTAGCGTTATAGCAAAAATTTAATTTTGTACATAGAAAAAAAAAAACTTAAACACAATTCCATTCCGATACCTCCGGATTCCAAGAACTCAAAACGAAACACACCCTACTCCAGAAGCGTATTGAAAAGCGAAAGAGAAAATAAAAATGTATTACTCTCCGCAAAACGGAAATCGCATGTGGCGCCCAAACGAATGTTGACAGAATTCAAATTACCCTTAATGAATGGATAAAAGGGTTGGAATGGAATTTCTTAAATAACTTCATTAAAAAAAAACCGCGCTAATGAAGGAAGGCCCATGAATTGTTGGATGCAAATAGGGGGTAAACCGCGTTGAATCAAAAATATTAACCCATAAATAAAATAGGGAATCGTCAGCGATGGCAGGGTTAAATATTAATGCGCGTTCATTTGCGCTTTTATAGTGTAAAATAATTAAGACTTCATTCAGTGAGTATAAGATGTGCTGTAAACTTAAGAGGTTATTATGCGGGCTCATTTAAATTGTGCGTGCTTTTAAATGGTATTATAAAAGTAGCTACTTACAGGGGGATGTATAGTTTGAAACTCGACATCATGCCGATGAAAACAAATGTTTTGAGATTGTTGGATCTTAGTCAAGATGGAGTGGATGCGATTAAAATTCATATAAATAGTAGTGTCTTAGGCAATGGTCACAAAAAGCAGCCAAACTCATCACGGGTATGGCGAAGCCCGACTGGAACTAGATATTCTGTGACTTATGAAATTTTAAAAACAAAAACTGCTCTTAATTTACAAGAAAAGCGATTTGATTTCGGGCGAAAAGTTATTTGCTCTTTTTAACTGGTTATGCTCGTATTACAGCCGTCTAAAGAAAAGGCGCCTATCACTTGTAAACAATTTTTTGTAGACAAGAAAGTCTCAACTAAAATTAAAGGATGCAAAATATTCTTAGAACTGGTTTATATTCTTGTTAAAAATTTAGAAGCAACAGAATAAGCCCTGCGCTTACAAGCGATAGTTTGTTGCGTCTGAGTTGGGTATAATGTAGACCAGAGGTTCCCAGTTTTTTGTTTTGGCCACGGAACCCAAAATTATCAACCGTTTTTTGGCGGACCTCCATATAGATATTTACAGAAAACATCGTTCCTTAAAGTGCCAATTTTCCAATCCAATTTTTATGTTTCACAAGAAAAAAATAAATAAGTGATATAAATATAATTATTTTAATTTGTATAAAACATTAATTCTACAATAAAAAATACGTTTATCTATTGTGATTTGTAAAGAATTAAATTTTTACGACGCGACGGCACGATTATGTTTTTTCTACGGAACCCGTTCGACCCTTCCACGTAACCTCAGGGTTCGGCGGCACAACATTTGGGAAACGCTTTTGTAGACTTCTCAATAAAACCCGGCTACTACTTTTAAAAAAAAAATTGTATAAAGGTGATATCAGTAAAAATTAAAAAACACTTTAGAAATTGAAAAAAATAAGAAACAACCAAGTTTTCAAAAAAAAAACGCATCTCAAAATTGACAACCAGCTGGAGTTTGGTTTGTGCACTTCCCGATTTCGAAATATTTACTACGCGCAACTATCTTTGCACGCACAAACCTTATCCACCTCAAATCTTTATTCACGTCGTTGTAGCTACTTCAGTTTGCATTCTGACCAAAATTTGCTTATGGGATCATAAATTCGGGTCAATAAAATTGATGGCATGTCGAAAACCACAAAGAGATGAACACCAGTAATTGTTTATAGGCGGCTTTAATGTTTATCGCATCATTTGAAAACATATTTATGACCGTAATAAATTTTACGTAAGCGATTTGCTACCAAACTACCCCATCGCACACAATGGAATGTCGTTAGACTTAACCTGACAGGTGCAGCCATTCATTCGATTTATGACCACAAGGGGAGGTACCTTCGCCTGACCTTCAGCTTACATCAGATGCAGTACGAGTACTATAAGTAAGGTCCAACACCAGTCTAGATATCCGCACATTTAAGAAGCAATTCTGATTAAAGTATCAGTATGCGACCGAAGCCGAACCACTTAACGAAAAACTCGTCTCAACCGGGCTGCCATTGCCATTGTCAACGAAGAGCCATTGCGTGCTATGCGCTGAATTCCCAATTTCCTTTATAATAAAATTATGCAGCAAAAGGAGGCAAGCACACACATTAAAAAAACAAATAAAGGTAGGTATATAAAAAAAATTTTTAAATAAATATCCTGAAGCTGTGGCGTGGTGATGTGACCATCGCGGTTGGCAACGTCCCCATACTTTATCGTTCCCCGCACTGAGGCGGTTTCGTGCCCACTATACCGTGGCTGGCTGGTTGCTGCGCTTGGTGGACCCATATCAATTTTAATTAAATTTGCATGTAAATATGAAATTTATGCGCGTCTCAGATCAGCCTGTGATATACTAATTCAATTTAGCCGATACGTGCGCTCTTAATAGGTTTATCTGTTATGCATGCATGTGTCTGCTTTTGGCAAAGGTGCTGCAGATGTTGACGCTGGCGCTGGTGGTGGGTTGTGCTTGTTTTTTGGGTGACGCATAGTGCCGATGGTGAATATTTTCCGCGTCACTTTAATGCACTGATGAACATCGGAAATGTGTGTTACACATGGGGTAATGGGGTCATGCGATTGAACAGGAATGAGGTGGTCGATTTGGTAGAGGTGTGGGCGATGACCATTCCACTATTCCACAGGTGGGCAATCTCGGGAATATTTTTTTACATTGGTGGTAAATATATTGATACTTGGGTTGTTGTAGGAAAATCCCGGGAGTTTAAAATCTGTTCAGACAAAATATTTATTATAAGTTGCTCCGCGACTTAATTTCTTATTGTTGCTCAACTTTTGGGCAAACAGTTGGCGGATTTTTCGTGAACCTTTGCCCCAAAAACAAACACATAGTCCGCCGCACATAGACCCTTCCAAGTAAGCCCTTCCCGCTTAAATGTATGACAAACACAGACTTCAATTTGCATTCGGCAAAAACTTCAACCACCTCACCATCGGCGCACAGTTGCAAATGAAGCACTTAATCAACTCGAGAAACAATGAAAACTTCCCGTTTACACTCGGTTCGCAAAGTTGCTACATCAACAACACAGTTCCGCCTCCGACTCTTCGATTAACTTTTAGTCCTTTTACCCATTTTATGCAGAAGTCTCTCGCTCTAAAGTTGGTAAGCAGCAGGCAAAGGCACTTTTCCTCCCGACCGAGTCCTTCGCATAAAAGACCCGGAAAACCATTCACAAGCAACGTCAAATGTCGATGAAGCAGCTTGCTAGTGAAGTAACAAATTAAAACTTCCGACCTCTGGTTGGAGGAGCTTCGGGTCCACTCAACTCTGTGTCGATGCGAATTTCAATTAATTATCGTTGACTTTTCAGCGTTTTTTTCCGCCCTTTTTCTGTTGTTTTCGAATTGAAAACTTTTCGATTCTATTTGCATAATTCGAAGTCGACCCAAATCATTGCAGCCACTTGGCTAAATGAACGTTATGGTCTGAGTTCCGGCCTCTTGGTGCCTTGGAGTGTTTACATTTGGCTAAAGCTTTCTCAGAAATTCGTTTGGAGAAATTTGGTAAACCAAAAGTTCTGGGTGGAAGTAGAAGGGCCAACAACAATGCCTTGTGCAATTATAGAGTCAAACATGTACCCACAAGAGGCGAGCCCATGAAGATCAACAGCATCAGCAGCAATCGACTTACAAAGCGCACTTAAGATAATAGAACGTCGTTAGTTGGCGAACGGGTTGAGAAGTTCGAGTCGAAAGGCAAATGGATTTGATTTGGTCGACACAAATGTGTGCTTGCACTGTGCCTCCGCATCTTGGCGCGTCGCCTCGTTTGCCCGACCGATGCGACCGACGCGACGCCCGTTGTCATTCATTAAGCTAAAGTTGTTCGATCGCTTTCGTGGAACTCTTGCAACGAGGAGGAGATATTAGTTCAAATGTTAATCGAATTGAAGTGCACACGAAGTTGTTGCTTTTTGGGAGCAGCAGCAGCAGCAGCAGCAGCAGCTGAAGGGCAGAGCACTTAGCCGAGAGGAGTGAATGGCTGTTTGGCAGAGTAGTGCAGTGAAAACATATCGAGGTTAATGGTATGATTTTTGGGAAGGTCGACAGCAGCAGCAGCAGCACTATTTGGATATTCATGATGAGCGAAGGAATTGAGAGATACTTTCGCTGAAGTATGTTGTTAGCCGATGAGTTAAGAAAGTGATTTGAGAGGCTTGATGGCCCTTTTAGGGAAATAAAAATTATAGACGAAGCAATTCCAATTTGTCTTTGTAAAAAAGGGGAAAGAGCTGTGGTAATTGAGTGTACACAGGAAGTAACTCGTTTTATCTCTGTCCCCCAATTACATCTTTAAAAGAACGATCTTGAGATTCAGATGAGCACTTTCACTTAACATTACTTTAGGTGGGACAGTAGAAGTAATATTTGCATTTTTATGGGGGTTGAACCAGCAATATCTCGCTCAGTGTTGCTGAGAAAATCGTTCTGGCAATCATGCTACACTTCGATAAGTCTTGCGACTGGTCTCTTGTGAAGATATCATAACCTCACTCAACCTACCCCTACCTAAATAGCTCTAGCAAGACCAAAGAACCTATCAATAGCTACACTACCTGTATTCACTTTTGTCAAAGTCATCTTCGAACAAGTAGAGTTTTTTCTAAGCCCCCTTGGATAAGTTTTACTGCGGACCTAGGGAAATGAAGACGTACCTCGAATTTGCGTTAGTTCGTCATCCATGTCCTTGTCCATATCCGCTGAAAAGACAAGTACCTTAAGTTAGGTCCTTATTTTAGAACACTTTGAGATCTTCCCAAAGACCAGTGAGGGCTGGAACGAACTTAATAATAGTATCATGCCCCGAGATTAAATAGGACGGACGACTGCAGTGAGTTTTGCCAAAGATCAAGAGCTTCCTATTTTTATACCCTCCAGAGGAAGGTATATTCACTTTGCCAATACATTTGTAACGCCAAGAAGGAGTCACCGGAGACCTTATAAAGTATATAAATATATTCTGAATCAGGATCACATTCTGAATCGATTTAGCCATGTCCGTCTGTCTGTCTGTCTGTCTGTCTGTCTTTCTGTTGAAAGCACGATAGCGCTCAAAGTAATTGACGTAGGTGAATGAAATTTGGTGAGAGCACTTATTTTTATCAGCGTCAGGTTGATATTGAAAATGGGCTATGTCGGTCAAGTAGTTCTGGTAATTTGCATGACTTTTATGCCGTGGAGGGTATCAAAGCATCGGCCAGGCCGATGATAACACTTTTACTTGTTACGATTGTAGAAGGTACATAGCCTTTTCGTTGCCACACAGAAATTTTGACCTAGAGGCTCGTAAAAATTCTTAATGTAAATGGGCCCTCGCAGACTGAACTTGTGGTTTGTGGGCGAGTGTTCTAAAGCTGATGTTATGGTAGCTTCCATAGGTATGTTCTTGATCCCGCACACTAACTGCCAAAATGAGATTACTTCGTTGTATGGCTGGTGTGAGTTGCAGTGACCGTATCGGGAACCTCAGAACACTTGAACAGCTTAATATCGATCAGCTACTTTTCCGCACGAAGCAGTTCACGCTTCACTGGTTTGGTTTGGCCAAATGTATGGCCCCAATTTGAATTCCAAGACGTACTCCGAAATTCGTCCCATCAGACAGTCGTAATCTAGGCAGACCCAGGATCAGATATCTAGAT
Source organism: Cheilosia impressa (assembly GCA_948293265.1). Lineage (NCBI taxonomy): Eukaryota > Metazoa > Arthropoda > Insecta > Diptera > Syrphidae > Cheilosia > Cheilosia impressa. The sequence goes on along the minus strand of OX411881.1, from coordinate 1,894,925 downwards.
CGTCCACATATGATTTAAAGCCTTATTGGGAGACGAGCGGTCTTTCATTGATATAAAGAACTCTTCATCTATGAAGAGGCTTTTAGTGGGATACAATGCAACCCTTCGTTACAAAAATTTCATAGGAACTTTCAGACCAACATTCGAAACACTTGAGAGTCATATCGCAAGATTTCCCATACCGCTCTGTTGCCCAACACAAGCTATCGATGGCACAGCTAAAACCGTTTAGAAAGTGAAAGTCGTTTGTCCTCCCTCGGCTATACACAAAACCGATATCAATTTAGAAGCATTTTTATATTTATTTGTGAAAAATTTCAATAAAATCCATTAAGCAATCTGCCAACTGCGGCAAGTGAAAGCAATCGTTTCGTTGTTGCTTGTTGGTTGTTGGCTGTTGCATGTTCAGCATAGCGCCCGAAGAAGAATCGCAAACAGTTTGGTTTTGCGAGAATGCTAATGCTGCTAGTACACGACAACCTTTAGGAAGCAGCAACCGATAGCATGCGTCTGTCTATGACTTTTGCAGTTAATTAGGACTTGACAGAAAAAATACTATTTTCGTATCCAAGAACTGAATATCTTTCCTTCGGATGAAAACGATACTTGCTATGGCAAAAAAAAAAAAGCTTAACAATTACTCTATCCAACAATCGCATCTTCATTCATGACGGTGTGGCAGCAGCAACGGCTGCGGCGGCGGCACACCAAGAGCGGAAACGTGATCCCAGACGGACATGTAGCTGGGTACCGTATCTGGTTTCCAAGATACCTACATATCTCTCTTTGTACATTATCTTTCGCTGTGCTTTTGGCAAGAGGGCAACAAAAAGCCACCCGACGAAGGAAGAGAATTTGTTTGAAATTGCCAAGGAAAACGAAAAAAATTTAAGTCGAGCCTTATCGGCGGTGCGAGAGGTTTGTACACATCTCTCAAGGCAGTTGTTGTACTCCGTGTTTTTTTTTTAAGTTGCGCGCCTCTGATCTATTGCCATCACCATTTGGGTATAAGTGTGTGTGTGTGACATGAAAATCGTGCCTATTGGAAAATTGTGTGCTGCAATGGAATGGAATGAAATTGGTAATTTGCTGTGTCATGGTAGGACTGCTATTTGTACGTCGACGTAGTAAAACCGGCGTTTTTCTCTCTGTGTGCGGTGGAGGTGGGATTCGTTTCGGTCACAGGTAGGTCTAGGTATAATTGCGCGCAATGTTTTCCTTACGTGCTTTGGTTTTTGTCTTTTTTTGGGCTTATTATTCACACAGAGCGAGTAGACGACAGACAATCACATTTGGACAGGCCAGTGCCATCGCGCAGAGCACAGACCAGAGACAGACACTCGGACAGATGGAAGAGTCAATAGCTGCAAGATGGATTGATAAAATTACACAGGAACTCGTTGTGTTGCGCATGATGGAGGTGCGATTATGCAATAAAAGCGCGCCTTCAATAGCGGCCGGTGCAGTTGCGGGTGATTATTGCTTTTCACTTTTTCCCAAATGGCCAAACGCCAAGCTGAACAAATAAACTTTTAAGTAGATGATTGTTGTTGAGAGCAACAAGTTGCGACTGGGTACGGTCCGCGATGGATGGGAGTTGTTGGGATGTGATGGATTGTTGGGATGACTGTCAGTTGCGGTGTATGTTGGGTACCTACTTCGAGTTGGGTACTTATTTGTGCTTTGAAGATGAGGTGCTGTTGGAGGGTTACTTTTGTTTGCATACTGAAGATGGTGCTTGTGGAGGATAATTGAAAATGGGCAACTTAAGAAATGTTGTCGAAAAAGAAGCGGCAAGTGCGTGGTGTTTTTTTTTTTTAAATGTTTACATCTGTGAAATGTCAGAAATAGGTCACGAAAGTAACTTTATGTGCGATTTGCAGCCAACTTGAGTCATTTTCGGGCGTTTGCCCTATTGCTCTGATGTTAAACGATTCAAATTGGGGCGGAATGTTATTCGCTAGCGATTTGATCGCTGCCGTCTACCATTTAGGAATTTGTATGATATTTTATTGAAAATGTAGACAGTCAGGGGAATAGCAGTTTTTGAGCCTGCAATTTGTGGCAAGATAATTAAAAAGCTGTTCACCAAACAGAACCTTATTATCCGAAACCAAGAAATATATTTCTATGTACAACCTTCAACTGAATATAAACATTGGCCCCCTTTTTAATAAACGCTGCGTAAAAGTTATCAACTCGTTATTCAGAAGTTACGTCAGCGTTTGTTTTTTCAAAGATCGATAATGAAAAACCTCGCTTAGTAGTTCAACACCCTAACCACTACGCCACTGCGCCGCATCTGAACATATATCGAGGAAATTCAAAATTCCGACATTCGCATGACTGCTTGTTTCATTTTGCAAAATTTGACAGCTGTGGGAGCTCTTCTTGTGATGTATTAATTTATTGCTTTTATATTTTATTGTGCTTACGCATTATAAAAGAAAATAAGAAGCGGAAGTGGCGGAATCCCCTCTATAAAAAACGTCAGGAACATCATTTACCTTTTGGCTGTGTCTCTTGTGACGTACTTGCGAGGAGAACCTGGAATATGGAAACTAAATGTCATGCAGCGGAAACAGAATAACGTCTAGCAACCGCCGTTTCAATTTCAAAACCCTGGGAAGACTCTGTAAGACTGACCTTCAAATATTGCGAAAACAGGTTTCACTGGTCGATATGGACGCATTATGTGATATTTGTCCCAGTTTCCGCTGAAGAAATACCACCAGAAAAGCTCTTAAATCCAACTCAGTTGAGCAAGGTAATAGAATAATGCGCCCAACTCATTGCATCCGTCGTTTCCGTTGCCACAACGTATTCCACTGACAGCTGGGAAGAATAACTTCAGATTATGGAATTACCTACGCATATGTCGGATGCGTCGGATGAAGTATAGGCTACTTTCTACTTTTCAATGAATGCAATTCGTTGGCAGTTTTTACGCATTGAGATAAAGCGGAGATAAAGGGACATTTTATAGCGCCGACGACAGTTCAATAGCAAAAAGAATGTCCTCTGCGGAATTATTCTGCAAAAAATATAAGCAACGGATATGCGACCGATTTCATGCGACTGCTATTTCGTTTGGATACGTTGACGTAGACCTTTAAGGCCCTTTATACAAAAAATAGGGTGGTTGAGTTAAAATATAAATAGCTGGCGCAGCAGGTCCATAGGGACCCTATTCCTAGCTAGATGGTTGAGTTAAGTACAAGGAAATAAGCAAACAGAGTGTAGCTTATGCATATCTAGTCAATGGCAACCTTCTTTGTAGAACCCAATTGAAAACATGGAAGACAGGTTAGACTTTTTTTTCTCATGTAGAGGAGGAAGAAACTCCAAACTAGTCTCTAATTTTCATTTTCAAATGACAAAATTCTATCCCCCTCTAAACACAGAGCGCCACAGCAAGTTTACCACCGTTTCACTATCCGCATGAGTCAGTGGTATAAATTTTAATATCTTAATTAGAAGCTCTCAAGTGGCACAAATCTTAAGCCTGTGGTTCACAACAACCGAATCGCCTTCAGTGCCGCATTTAATGATTTTTTCTACACCCGATACAAGCTTTTTACGAGTACACCGACCGCGTGGGCACATACTCGTATCAAGTCAATCAAATCCAACACCGCACCCACCTGATTGGATTATAACTCAATTTAATTCGCAATTTTGGGTTGGCGATAATAGCTCGCTCATTTGAGCTGCATCCATCAGGGGGACACGCGTCACATAAATTAAATCGCCACAAAGTGCTGCCCCTCCAATCGAAACATCGAGAGCAATCTATCAACTGTTCGCAGGTAATTGTCATATAAGACTAAGAGGAGACGAACAGTTTCATAAATCTCGTTCGCGGAAATAGTCAAGTCTTTGGGGTTCCGCTCTGTTCTGCCGCGAAAGGAATGAGAATGCGCGAGGAGACATTGTGCGAATGGTATTGAACTTTCGGAACCTACAGTCTATGATTTAGTATGCATGCATGTTTGACATGAGAACGTAGGCACAGGAACACACACGTACTGTCGATGTGGACGCACCACCAATCGATGCACCATCATCGTCATCATCATCAACAGCATCATACTCGTCGTCGTCGTCGTCGTCGTCGTTGGATCGTCATCTGGCGCGCTGGTGTGGATGCCTATTACAACACATTTAGCTGAGGTAATTTCGCTTTATCTCTGTCAATCGGGCAACCAGGTGGATGGAAGGCTGACTCTTCCCTGTTGCACTGGATGTTTGGTTGGGGTTCACTTTGTTTTTCGTCAGAGAACGCAAAGAAAGAGCACATTGCCGCCAAACAGCCATTCAATGATTTACAGATCAATTTCTGTTGTTTATGTGACAGTCGGGTCATGATAATCGCGCTCGCGCACAAATCCATAGCTGTACGGGAATCTTTTGAGGCTCTTAAGGCTTTGGGGCTGGCAGAAAAAAAAACAGGCAGGCAGCTAACCTACGAAACCAATGAATCTCGCGGCGCACTAATATCCATACGTGATAAGAGTATTAGTGTGTGCGTTCAGCTCATGTGCAGCATCAATGAATGGGAATCTGTCGCGGTCTATATCCAAGCGCGCTGAAAGATAGATATCTCCATTGGCTTGAACGATGGAGAGATACACATGCCTCTCGGAACCACCATTCATCCTGGTAGAGCCTGATCTTTGTTATTTACGGTTCTTCCATGAATATGGTGATTTATTTAGTTGATGTGCTGGTGGATGTGCCGAAGACATATTCGCACACTTGACGCCGCCCGGCCGCCTTTGAATGCGAAATTGCTGTTGCGTGAAAGAGATGCGTTAGTACCGTTTTTTGGTACAGTGAACTTGTGGGGTTTTTCCGTTCGAACTTGTTGTTAAATGGTGGCACTGCTACCTACTCAATTCTGGAGCAGTGTAGCGAATGGATCGCTTTTAAATACTGTTACACGCGAAGGAAGACGTTCGTGTTCAAGGAGCCACTTTTGCTTTTATCAACGAGATGGGATCTCTATGGGAAAGAAATTTAGTTATTGAAGTATAAGTAGGTACATTTTTGTTTAATAGAAGAGTGGAGTTACATAAGCGTTTTGCATATAAAAGTAGGAATTCTACATCGACTGTTATTATATAGCAAGTTTCCATTCATCGTGGCTTTGAAAGTTCGGGACAATTGCCGACTTTTAAGAAGTGGACTGTGAAGTGGATGCGGGGCCTATATCTTTATCTATTCGACATAGCTAATTCCCATTTAATGATCTAAAAAGTTGGAGATCAGTGTACGTGTTGCAAAGGTAGGTGGGGCGTATACTTGCTTTATCTATCTTGGAAAGGAATATGTGACGAATTAGAAAGATGGGCTTTAAAAACGCCCTTTGCAAGCAATGAACATTTCTGCAGCCTTACAAAATTGGCATTCAATTGGAAACTTAATAAATACACATAAATCTTGTGCGGGAGACGACCACCGACCTAAGCCCCCTCAACCCGTAATCCACAAGCAATGCCAAAAAGCCCTAAAATTTTAAAGTCAACATCATGTTAAGTACCTACTGCATACGTATAGATCTTAAAAGTCACCACAGCTCAGCTTGGTAGATGACCTTGTGGGTTGCGTTTTAACAAAGCTGAAGCAGCCGGACGAGTTAAGTATATGGCCATCTGGTCCAGTGTGGCATTTAATGAACATCGGATTGCAGAAGAAATTAGAAAGTCATTGACTTGTAGGAACCTACAATAGCCTAAATATTTTTAATAATTTGGCACCATTTGGCACAGTTGACGTGCAATTCTTTCAGTAGTAAGTTTTAATAAAAAAGGGTCTAAGCAAGTGATCGCTCTTGTATATGTATCGTTTTTTAAAAGGCCTTAAATTTGAACCTTGTGCCATTAGAGCTTAAAAAATGGCATAAGGGCTCCACTGTCTTGCGTAACGAACAACAATATTTATAGCATTGCTGACGAAAGTGCTCTAAAGTGGCTAAACCCGGATCTAAGGAACATATTGCAAATGTCTGCTGTGCTCTGCTTCAATTTCTACACACAACCTAGGGCAGTGTGTTTCTCTACTGCGAAGCTGACTTTTGAGATCAGATCAAACCTAGTGCTCTGTCGGTTATAGGTAGTCAACTGAGCTGTACAATCTGAAGTTTTTCTTATATTACGAAGTCTTTCGACCAAGTCGACATTGGCAGTCTAAATTTGTTGAGTAGAACTAATGGAAAATAAATTCATTCGTCCATCACTATCACGTATCACTTCAAAAAACTACAGCCTTTCCCTTAAATTTTTTTAGCTTCGACCTTAAATTTTAGTAGTTCGTCGTGGCAATACTTTTCATACAAATTTTGCAACTGTGAGCAAATTTAAGGCCGAGACTAAGTTTTGTTATTAGAACGGCGCAGTGACATCTACTATTAGGATCAAAATTATACAGAACTGTGGTGCCAGCTAATAAAAACGAAAACTCTATCTTTGAGACAGGCTTCACTGGGCGGACCAAGCTTCTCAAGAAGGTAGATTTGCCCAAAGGGGGGAAAGATTTATGTTAGCTTACTTATTTTATACATTTTAGATTTCATAGGACCGAACGCGGACAAGTATTTTTGACACAAAATAACCCTAAATTGCTTGACAGCTTGAGACTTTATCTTTCTTTCCCTTTAGCTGGTAGGTGCTTTTCGTCGAACCCGCAAAAGGTAGCTTTCAATATGATTAGAGGGTTTTTGTAAAATTTTTTCAAAAGCATTTTTTTGTGGAATATTTTCGAACCGCCTTAAAGGGTCAAAGATGTGTTACTGCCGGCTGTAAGCGCACACTTCATCTGCCTTTAATAACCTCCACAGCAATAGGAATGTTAGTCATCTGAAAATGCCAATTCATTGGTGACAGCAATTTTCTTTTCAAAACTTATGGCAGCCCATTAGAGGGAATCTGCGCAGATCCATTAATGGAAACTACCTTAGACAAGGTAGGTATATGCAATAAAATTTAAATTTACTGTTCATTAGTCCCCTAAGCCCATAGAAGTATCAACTTCCTAGAAATAGATTACTACCACTCTTCGACTAATAAATTGACAGTGCTATGCCGTAGTACTCTCGTCATCCCTGGAATTGACTGAATCACGAGTCATTGCATCCTTGGCCATTTCGATTCCCAGGCTATTAAAAAAGAACAACACCTCTGAGGTTGAGCTCGCACGTCTCCTCTGTAGGCCACGGCATGCATGTCCAGTCGTTCGATTGGAAATTAATTGCTGCTTGTCTTTGTTTTTTCGTCCCCCTTTAACGATTCCTTTTTTCGCTTGCTTACAAAGAGTCAGTTTCGAGTCCTCTCGGTTGAAGGGAGTTTCCTGAGATGTCATAAAATGCATCTCTAAGAAATGTGAAACGATTAATTTTGAACGAATGATGAAATTAAAATTGCACTCGAATCGAAGGGTGTTGAGTGGCGAGAGTCTTTGTTTTGTCCGGTATTTATGTGTATTTGATTGGCGTGCTACCATGTGTGTGTTGGAAACGTGCAAATTGAATTAAATTATCCCCTCGGGGGTAAGGCCAATGATAAATTTAAGTTTATGTTGTGATTATTGCTGCCGCAGTTGTTCAAGGCTGTCGGCCAATTGGTGTGGCTAATAAGGTGGTCATTTTTAATATGTGTTGAGGTTGGGTCTTTCGTGAGGAGTGCATCCACGGCGGTTTATTCACATAGTTGGTGCTTCTATACTAACGAACTGGATATCATTATTCGTTGTCAAAAGCATGGTTGATGTAGTTTAAGATGGACCCTGTCAAGGCCGGCTAAAAACGCAATAGGTTGCTACGAGGGGCGGGCTATCCGTGAAATCGCAGGAGTTTTGGAATTTCCTTTAGAAAATTCGAAAAAATCGTCGAAGGGACAACTGGAGCGTGGGAACATCTCCGTCCGGGGAAATCCTCAAATTGACTTCAAGAGGTATAATTCGCTGCGGCAACTCAACAAATCGATAGGCCTAGGCGATAGTCATCAATGGTTCGTTGGGCCTCCTACCTGTAACTAGATCAAAAATAAAATGATCATACTCAGCTTTGTCCCACAATTCGCTGATCTAAATGGACCCACGAGATTTCGTATAATTGCATCACCGTCTCGGGCGAAATACTTTATGCAACTGCAGAATAACTGGGTCCCGATTCAAGATTCCCCTGGCAGCGACCCTTTCTCCACCACAGTCGTATTTCATCCAAATCCGTTTACCCAAAAGTTCCATGAGCAAGAAAAGCATTCCCAATGCAAGTTCTTAGCCATTTCACAACGAAACAGTCACGAAAACCGCCAGCCATTGTTATACAAGCGGAAGTAGGACCTTAGCCCACCGAAACAATAGTTTACAACGAAAAGTACAAGCGCCTTCGAAGACTCGTTGCCCACCCCATACCTATATGTGGTGATATCGCCCAAATTCGCCGACTTACAAATTTAATGACACGGTCGTTAGTCGTTAGTCGGTCTTGCTCATCCTTTTCTCTCTCTCTCGAGTCTATGGCTAACGATCCGTTTTCTGGTTAGCCAAACGGCGAATAACCCAAATTAAATCACCGCTTCTGTAACGTTTGCTCTGTTTGTGCAGTGTGCACACCGCACACCACTCTCGAGAGCAATCGAACCGGCAATTGGAGAAATCCCAAGGTGAGGACATGAAGTGGTTTCACAACCCCGCCACTTGGCTGCATATAAAACAAAAGAGTCATCGATTTGTTAAGTTCTCTCCATTTTTTCCGCCGGCTGCCTGTAATGGGATGCATCCTTCTTGACGAAAACCCCGCGCTTCGGTTTACACGGCCAAACTAGTTCGCAAAGCGTCTTCAATTGCTCGGTGCTGAACGGCAATAAAAGGAACACGAAATATGTACACAGAGAAAAAGAAAAAAAAAAACGAAAAAGTGAAGAAGAAGACGACGACTAGGAACGCGAACGACTTTAATCACTTTGAGTTGTGCAATACACAAACGACATCAAAGGATTTCCCTTTAGGAGGAGGACTCGACTCCTGAATGTGAACCTCTGCAATCCATGGGCCCAAATTGCCAGCGACGACGACGACGACTATATGAGACAACAACCGACGACGAAAGATGCCGCCGCCATTGCAGCAGCAGCAGCAGTCGTCGCGATTTCGCACAACTACGAGTACAACACCGGCAGCAGCAAAAGACAAACAAAAGGATGCGGTGCAGCTGATGCCAAATGCCATGCTATACCGAATGATGCAACTCCACTCCACTCCACAGTCCACATTGTTATTATTATTTTGTATTTGCTTTTCCTCGGCATCCGTCTTCTTTTGGGAGCTCTGGGCTTTTAAGAAGAACGCGGCGCATACATATATTGTATTTGGCTTGGCTGCTGCCCAACGCCGTCGTCGTCGTCGACAGAAGACGAGAAAAATTCTTTTCGCGAGCTCCGGCAATAAAAGTTGCAGCACACAGAGGCTGCTGCATTTGCATTTGAATGTAGCTGCCGTATATATATAGTGCGACTCAAGTAAAGGGCGCAATAGGTGGAAGAACAGAGGAGACAGTACCACCAGCAATCAGCTATGTGGCTTCTGCCCACCCTTGCCACCAATAAGAATTTTTCTTTTTCTTCGCAAAATTTTAAATTTTGTATTCGCTTCGTTTTCCCTCACTGCCGATGTATAGTCCTGTTGTTGTTGTTGTTGTTTGGAAACATGTTTAACATTTGGTTTCTTGTTTCTGTTCCTTTTCGTTGTTTCATTCCCTGCTCAGCATACACACATGGTCTGATCGAACAGGTTGTGAACATTTCAATATTTGTGTGCCATTCAAAGAACTCGTCGACGTTCCCTTTAACTGGAGGGAAGCCACACACTTCTAAACGAACGAACAAAAAAATAAAATAAAAGGACGATGGCTTACCGCATCTAAAGATGTTGCAATAACAATTTCATGACTAAAATTACCCTCGATATACTGCAAGGGGTCTTGCATACCTCGATAGGGATGGGATTGAAAAAGAACGTAGGTTAAATATACAAAATCGAATGTTTTGCGTAAACAATAAAATATTTTACTATCTCTATGAAATGAACAGTAAAAGTTAAGTGTCACTGGGTGTCGGTGAAAATATCCAATATCCTTCCATCCCCTAGTATTTAAGTGTTGCCTTGTAAAAGTCAGCCCGTGTAAAACGTTAAAAGCTGAACAAAATAATCAACTGAACCCGTGACATACTGATTGACCTGGGACTAAAACTGCTCGACTTGGCTGAAAAGGCATCACGTCTTAGACCCAGGTCCTCCACGGACTGTACAAAAATCAGAATTAGGAAAGTAAGTCGTGGGTAGGACTCTGTAAAAAAACAAACGAAAACCACTTTCGCATCTCGAAGATTTTTTCGTATTTTCCTTAAATGTTCACAATTCTCCAATCATCTCTATCACTTGCTATTAATAAATAATTCGATAGCATATTTTTCGTGAAGTAAAAATTAGCCACAAACACTAATTAAACAACCAAAAATAATGAGAAACGTCAAACAAATAGCATTCGCTGTGTTCCTTTCGCATGAAACGAAAATGTCTGACGTTTTTTTGTTGTAAGAAAACGAAAACGTCCATAAAATTGCTTCCCCTTTTTTGCATATGAAATTTTCTTTCGTTTTTGATTGAACGTTTTCATCTTACAGAATGCCACCCCAGATCTTTTCAAAAACTAACGACATTCGCATGATTCCCTGAATTAATTGCAAAATTTTAAAGCTCGTATGGGAGCGTATATAGTGACGTAGTTATTTCGACGCACTTGTGGCGGAAATGTTAATACAAAACTACGCCATATGCAAACGTATACTTGAACGCAAATGCAAACAGAAACATAATCCTTTTATTGATGGACCTGTTCTCCCTTAGTAAATTCTGCTGGTACAGTGTTAAAAATACTCGATTGATTCCATTTGACGAAAGCTAAAAAAAAAATATACATATATACCCTACCCACTGTACCCAAATATTTCAGTAGGAATTGTGAACAGCACTCCACAAAAGTAATTGAGATTCCAGCCGCACGATTTTGAGAATTATGAATTCCGTATCGATTCCCATTCTATTTCAACACCACAAACATCCACTTTGTGTTTTCCAAGGAACCGAGTACAGGCCACAGAGCATCTCATCTTCAAGCGAAAATATACAGATCACCAAAAGACCTCCCAACAGATGGCCATGGCCACTCGCCTAGCGCTTGTTCTCTTTAGTGCATCACTTAACATATTAATTCATTTCCAATGAATTTCTCAAAAATCATCATCGAGGATGGGGAGGCTGAAAAAAATTCTAAAGTGTCATCCAAATAACCCATTATCATGGTTGGCAGCACCACTGGAGGCAACAGCAGCTCTCACATTGACGAGATAAACTTTTTTTTTTTTGTTCTGTTTTGCTTCACGCCTCAAGTGCGTTAGCGCTGCTCTGCTCATCGTCTGTTCGAAAGTGTCAGTACTTGAAAAATTGGAAATTGTAGCATTTTGGGTGGTCGCGGACGCGATGTGTATCTTGTCGACCTACTACTTGTCATCGCTGTGTGTGCACTTGTTTTGTTTCACCCGAAAAGATAATGACAATAGAATTGCACTTCAATCAGTTTTGCCCCCAAAAAAGACGCGTTATTCCAGTGCATATGAACTGGACACTGCGTGAGGTGTATGGTAGGTTCCCATTCAGTTAACAAACGTGGTCCGCTAAATACGTACTCGACGAGTTTCCACCATCACTGCCGCCATCAATCACGTCTGAAGTGTGCCTAATGGTCGAAGGCACGCAGTAGAAAATTCAAATTGAACAGTTTTCAGCTTCTGGACTGATGAGTTTGGAGGTGGCAGTCCGGGCGCAACGAGGCGGTTATTTTTAGTTCACTCTCAGCTCCAGTCATCTCGCTTGTTAACGTGGAGTAAATTGGAGAAACATATTGACATGTGGGCAGAGTTGATTTTTTTTTTAGCCTGTTTGACTAAATTAATTGGTATTAGCGAATGATCGTTGTAATTAGAGTTTTCGTGGGCGGGGTGACGATGTGGCGTATAGTTGATTGAGTGCCACAAAGTTTGGGAAACTTGTAATTGGATTACAGACTTAGTGCTGTGCAGAGCTCATTAGGGTTTGGGAGGGTTCGGTTACAGGTGTTGGAGATTAGTCATTCGGTTAGAGTGCGGTTTGGAACTTACTGTTGAAAAAAAGAATATGTTAAATTTCGAGAGCTAAAGCTGGTTAAAAAGTTAAACCTGGTTTTAAACTAAGATTTGTTTTACTACAGCTGCATCGGAGTTCCAGTTACAGTTCCGTAAAGTGCCTAAAAATTATTTTTGGTTGAGTTTTTCGACTTTAGAATCTCACATTTTCAAATGGTGTTTACCACGATTTTGTTTCGAGACAATATATGGGAGAGTTTTTGGAGGTCTAACTAAAAGTCACTGAAACAAGGTTGTTGGACTTAAATTTAAAGGTTTTTGTGTTTTAAGTCAGTTAATTACATTTTTTTCAGTTCTTCAGGAGTTAGAATACCGATTAAAATGTGTACCCAATTTTTGCCAATTTTTGGAGCTTTATTAGATTTTTGCTTAAATTGTATTTAACATTTCATTAAAATTTGGTGTATAAACCTTTTGAAACCAGAAATTTCCCTTTAACTCTATTTTCAAAATCTAATTTCGGCAAAATAAAATGAAATATGTTGGTAAAATTTTTTGAATTAATCTGGTTAGAGGTCGTTTCAGGTGCAAGGGTAATATGCGAGTTGGTGTTGCTTGCGTTCAGCAACGATTTCACTATAATGTGAGTCATATTATCTGCTCAACCCGTTGCTCAACTTGTGACATTTTTCGTTCACTTTAGTTGTTTTAAGCGCGACGTGCTACGAAATTTGTAGATATGCCTGTGCGAGTTTAGCCATTGGAATGAATCAAGCCAAAGGTGTTCATGCTGAGTAAAAATATGTCAGCTGCAGTGTGTGTTCAAAGGGTTGCCTAGGCTTAGCTTCTCACAGCCAGTCGTTTTTTGTGAGTTTCTCATTTTTGAAGGGATCTACAATTTTATGCCGAGTCCAAACGGCTAATTGAGAACCTCTTTCATGTAAGTATCCTCGGATGTCTTTGTCAGACTTTTGCGAGATCAACTTTGCGCACGGGGTCATTTAAAAATTCAATGAATTGACCATCTAAAAGGAGGGGACCCCCGCAACGAGGAAACCCCTAAACCTTCATTTAGAAGTGAAATCAAGTTGCCAAGCCTAACAACATGAGTTTGAGCAGTAGTGAAAGAATTTAAACTAAAGAGTAGAATAAAATTGGTTGATGAGTTGCGCACGTAGTGGACGACGGGGATTAGCTGCGATTCAATAACGGACAACTTACCGCAGTTATGAAGTTGGGCCGGTTTAGAAGGGTATTCTCATCGCTATGCTATATTACAAGCGGTAGCTCATACATTTTAATGTTCACACTGCTTACATTGATAATCATGTTTCTGAGGCTGATTTTAGTGCGCGGTTTATTAATTATTACTTTTTTTTAAAATTTGATTACACACAAAATTTTCGAATTCGTTTAGGCTATTGTCCTTAGCTCAAACTCAGACACTCTGACGAAAACTCTACCGATTCCGTCTAAGGGTTCAGAGGATAGAAAAAATTCTCCAATATCAAAACCCTTTGGCAGTGCATATTAATATGTTATTATCTACTTTTAAAATTTTTAATACCAGCAAAATTAATTTTCAACGTTATTACAAATAAATGGGCACTAGCTACATGTTAACCTGCCCTTGACGCACTGTTTATTTGATGGTTACCGCGACTCACGAATTTGCAATCAGCAACTGTATTTACAATCCCATAAATCCAATACCACTATTTGGTCACAGATTAAACCTTGACGATTTATTTAAATTTTATTTAAATATTTAAATTCTTATTCATTTTATTTATTTATTTATTTATTTATTTTTTAACCGGATTTATAATCCCACATATCTGATAGCAGTCTTTGGTCACAGACTAAATCTATAGAATTTATTTGACAATGTCCTGCTGTTGTCAATCAAGAATAATTTTCGACAAAGAAAACCTGAATTTTATTTATGACTTAAAATTTTGTGTAACGATCTCCCAAAGTCAGCTCAAGTAAGAAAGAGATTTACATCACATCGTAGCCATTACATAAACATCGTCAAAGACTGAGCAGTCTTAAGAACGCTTTAATAAAATCGATTCCGAAAACGACTTCTCTTTTAAAGGTTCATTTCCAAACCCATTGGTCCGACATTTAAAAAACTTGAAAAGCAAAATCTTAACCATTTCACCTGCACGGTGGTGGAGCATTTTTCGTTCCAATTACCACACTTAGCTGGCCATAAGGAACTTTTTATATCGCCATTTACTGAAATTGAAAGACGTGACTCTCATTTGTACTAATATGGGGCAGAGTCCGATTGCATACATCTGCTTTCATATGTGAGGAATCAATTTGCCTTAAGTGCAAAACGAAAACGGAAATAACCTTCCCGTTTCCCCAATTAATTTAATCGCCCTTGCCAACAACTTAAAATACAAATTTCTAAGAGCAGTATGTATCAAAAAAAAAGAACTTACCAAGTGTGAAAAATCCACTTGCACACCACCAGATTATATCTACCTGAACCCAATGACGAAAGGCGAAGAGATGTATCTGTGACTGTAAATTGAATTTCATTGCAAATTGCAGCCATAATAAAGATACTGAGAACCTCCTGATAGAAGTGGGAATATTTACTCCCAACCTGAACCAACACCCATCATAACCCATCTGCAGTCTGTGGCAGCATACTCGTATCTTCGAAAACTATTATTGGCTTTAGGACTTTTAACGACTTTTTCTCCGGTCGGTGGGGCCGGCGGGCAGTGGGCATCACAAATGAATTAAAAACCGCATAAACACCTAAGGGCTCCGGCTGGAACGCTTAGCGCTGCGGCAACGGCGATAATTGCATTGGAATGTTTTTCCCTTGGTTTATGGTGCCATAAACATAATTGGAATATCGAATACTTGGATTTGTCGATATTTCTTTCGACAAGGGGTTACACGGCCAAGCGAATCGAGGTTGCGCAAAAGATTCAGAGGAGAAAAATAAGAAACCGAATCGAGGCGGAGGCTTGGCGTTACAAAAACTAGGAGCTACAGGATGGAATGTTGCGCTGGTAGCGATGCAGAATGTGATTGATGATGATGGTTTTTGTATAGTGTGGCCGATCAATATTATTAACGCGTATTCTGTGAATCATTGTTTGCGTTTATCATTCGAGCCCGAGTGAGACTTGTAAGAGGCGGTTGCGGTCCAGTGGAGCTAATCAAAGTGTTGGCTCACTTTGTTTCATTAGGACAAAGATGGTTTGTTGTTGGTTACTCAGACAATGTACAAGTGAGTGGTGTGATTTTCGCAAATATACTTATATGACAGTCGGTTTCAAGACAGATGGTGGTTTGGCACGTTTCAAAGAGGTTGAAGTGTCTCTTTGTTTAGCTTGACACAATAGTTGGCACGCACTTAGTTAAAGTGCTGTTGCAATATTCTTTGTCAAACGAAAGTGCAATTACAAGGAAACTATTTTGTGGATGCTCAAATTTAGAATGACTTTGGATTAAGAGTGGGTCGCAGGGCATGCAGTTGGTGTTGTGTTCAGCACATCGAAATTAGACAGACAGGGTAATTTTTTGAGGAATTGTTGACACCCGAAACTGTGTTAGAATTACAGTCCATAAATATCAGCTATGGTGGTCTGTAACATTCCTAGAGTCCTCGTCAATTCGGGATTAAAATGGTAGGCCCACACATTCAATATCAATCGGCCGGCGTCCCAAAGGTTGGAAAGTCGTCTAGGGTACCCTAGGACTAGCTTCATGAAAGCATCCATATGTGCGACTAGTTTTTAAATGAATGGAGGAGACGGCATCAAGGCAAACAGGTTACACATGATAGACTTGCGAACGTTTGACAAAACCCCTGTAACCAAAGTAGGTAGTGAAATAAAAAAGATTTTTAGCAACTCTGAAGTTTTTTGGGGATGGACCTACTCTATCAGCTGCCCAAAATACGAAGCACTTCGTCCACAGTGCCCACTGTACCTACTATCTGCCATCCGCCGAAAAACAAGGACGTACCTTTTTAATTTTTGGCGTGACCACTAAGGATGACGCTGGGAAATTCTTGCTTCTTCGAGCCAGGGTAAGCTCGACATGATTAAGGCAGAGGTTCACTTTCTTCAACTGCTTGTAACTTGAGTAGGGACTCAAGGATTTGAGCACAATTTTCCAAATGAGGTACAACTTTTACAACTTTTAGGCCACTTGGACGACGTTGCTGATGGCAGGTGGAAAAACTGACGCCTTTCGAGATTGATCCTTAATTCATCACATTTCCTTCAATCTCTTCCATCTTTCTCGACCTTCAGCTTTACGAACTACACCAGCACGCGGACATTGGTTGATATCCTTGTTCACTCCAAAGTGCCTACGTTTAAAATTAAAACGCTCTGACCCAGAAAATGTGTTGAACACACCGTCGCCTCTCAAAAACCCACTGACCTTATTGTACTCCTGAAACCATATTCAGCATGACCATTTGTCAGGTCTTTGCACAATTGTTTCTTCTGTATCCCGTGTATACGTATAATAAGCATCTGCACTGCAGCAAAAGCCCCACTGAAACGGCAACATAATTAATGGCCAACATAAGTGACTTCTTAATCATTCGTCTTTGGAGCGATTTATCTAAACAGGTCAACAGCTCAAAATTTTCGCAATCAATTATAAACACCCTGCAGCAAGTAGAGCCGTAGCACTACCACCGCCGACATCAACAAGCACCCAAAGTGACCGCTGCCGCAATAAACTTATAAACAAATCGATCAAACTGGCAATTGAAAAATGTCAGCAAACTATCAATTGCTGTCTGTTTGGTTAGGCCCGGTAGTGAAACGGTATCCCAAATCTGTCAAATTCTTTCACCGATTAAGTGTCCCGAAAAAAAAAAAATGCCTGCGTTTGTAGTTGAATACATTGTTCTACTTACGGCAGGAAAAAAGAAATAAAATCACACTTTAATGAAGCGTACAGTACTTGAGTACCATTTCGGACAGTTCCGGCGGCATTTTTACCTTCTGAAACGAAACAGAGAGAAAACATAAAATAAGATTGATTAAATAAACAAATACACAAGAGTAGCAGAGTAACAAAAGAAAAGATTGCCTTTTCTCCTCCTACCTTAAAACCCAAGCGTTGGGAGTTACAAAAAAAATATGTTTAATGATTGGGCACCATTATTGGCATAGAAATAGGAAATCCAAGCAATGGTTTCTCTTTTAAACAATCAAATAATAAACTGGCGGTCGATTTGATTAACTTTACTTCTTGGCATGAATAATGAGACGAACGAGTGGCAAAAAACTATATAATGATATGAGAAATACCATTTTTACTTTTCGGTAGGCACATACCTCAATTAAAGAGAATATAGGTGTCGGGCAAGGCTTTTATATAAAGGGAAGTCATAAATTACAGATACAGGCTAAAGTGGGTGCTGCTAAGTGGAGCAGGAAAGGTGCGAGAATATTTCACACCGATCAAGTTGGCGTTGACTGAAGTGGAATGAGGCTTACGAAATATTCGCCTATTCCAACTTAGCATAGACGCAAACCGTGCAGGGAAATAACTTCGAGGGCAATAACTTCACATGGGAAATAATTTCAGTGGGGAATAACTTCACATACAAAAAGTGAAACTATTTCCCACTCGAGGTGAAGTTATTTCCCTGCACCAGTAGAACTACTGAGCTGAATGTTGAATAAGAGTGCCTAATGCTTCGGAAAAAAATCCGATCCATCCTCATCTGTTGCTGAAAATTTAGCAGGTAAAAAAATGAAATGAGTGCAGTGGAAGTCGAATAACACAATGCACTCACACTCAGAGCTCGGAGGTTTTGTCGATTTTTGGGGCTTTTAACATGCCCTCCAAAGATTTTTTTTCCATAAAGCTTTTGGAGCACCCATAGACTGGAACTCAATGGAGGCAATGGTAAGTACAGGATGGCGCAAAATTGATCATCCAATTTTGTTTTTGAATAACGTTTTTACTAAATAAAAAAAAAACATGATTTTGAGTGATGGAAATCTTTATATGGATCTCTACGATTTTTTGTGTTAAGTGGGAAAGGTGATATCCGTCAAAAGGCTGCCGCCAGTGTTGATGAACATTTGTGGCCGTTGTATCACATTTTCAAGGATATTCCGCAAAATTTTTCGTTGATAACTGTTAGCAAATAAAAAAAAAATAAGTTGGCCCAACAGGTCTGTAGGGTCCCTAGGCCTAGCTGCTCATAACCATTCGTCTTGTTGAGTTTTTAATTTTTTTTGGACGAATGGAAGGGATCTACAATTGTATGCCGAGTCCAAACTGCTCTTTCACGACGGTTGTACTATCGGATGTTTGTCAGACGTTCGCGAGAGGTGGCGCAGTGGAAAAAAAAACCTTAAGTTGGAGTTTGGGTTTTGTTGGCACTCCTGTCGAATATTCTCCTTAAGGGCTGCGATTATCTCAGGCTTGTTGGCATAAGCCGGTGACTTCAAGTAGCCCCGAGGAAAGAAGTCTGGGATGGTTAAATCGGGCGATCATGCTAGCCATGCCAAATCGCCAAAAAGGGAGATTACATCACAGTGACCGTATGGCCGGTGGCTTCTTCAAAAAAAATTCCGCCCAATCATTCCTACGCCGCACCACACATAGTGGCTTTGAGTGGATGTCATAGCTCTTTATGCATCACACGCAGATTTTTAGTGAATCAGAAACGAAGATTTTGCTTATTGGCGTAACCGCTTAAGTGGAAATGCGCCTCGTCGTCGTTCACGATGATTTTCGACACAAAATCGTCCTCTTCGTTGTTGTGATTGAGGATTCACGCTCTTGCGGAGTATAGCGCTCTATTTCTTGTCTTTTGTGATTAATTTTGCGCCACCTTCTGCATAGGTCGGTGTGCTCTTAATGGGACTCGGACTTACACCGTTGTTATAGTCTTCAAATACCTGGGGCTCTACATTCTACAACCTTTACATGACTTGGGCTACCGATGACCCTCTTGATCCAACTTCTTGTTTCATGCCTTAAAACACATTCCTTTTTGGTAAAAATAACCCGTGCGGTTTTAAACAAGCTAGTCACTCGAGCTAGGGATTCTATTGATTGTCAAAATAAAGTTTGTAAAATTGTGATCAGTCATCTAGTTTGGAAGTAAACAAGGTTGAGCACTTAGGACAAATTATTTGACATTCATAGTTTGGTTTTCAAAGCATAAACTTATGTAAACTTAGCACCTTTAAAAGATCGACATAGAAAAGATTTTACCTTTTTGAACAGATCAGTTTGTAGAAACAATGACAACCCAAATTTTGCATGGTATATGTATGAGTGTATCGAAAATGCAAACAAGCACGGAAGTGAGTGGTTCGTGTACATGCTAATCGGCTTTGGAAGGGAGTTTCTCGTGTGGTATCTGCGCAAATATTACCAATAAATATTTTTAGTTTCGACTCTTAATTTGAATATTTCGCAATTGTGAGCTTCCGTAAATTTAAAGGCGAGACTAAAATTTGTTATAGTACGGCGCAATGTATTTGGTGTCGAACAATTTTAGTCGAGTTTGAAGGCTTAATAGAAAAATTATGACAACTATCGCATGTTGTATGAATTTGACTAAGTTTGGCAATGTTTGCAAAAGGTTCCTGTATGAGTTGGGCTGTGAATGGAAAGTTTTAGTTTACTGTTCGAAATTATGTATATTAACGATGGAGATGGCCTATTCGTTTTTTTTTTTCATTTCGGTTTGCTGTTGGAAGTTCGACCCCTAAATTCTTGTGCAGCTCTGGTATCTTTTCAAGCTTGACGCTCATTTGCGTGCACAAAATTTGACGTGTTTTATGTCAATTCGATACGCTTTTATATTGTTGACAGATACCGCCCCACGACATGTGGCCAAACTAAATTTAAAACAAGTTCCTAATTTAATCGAATTTCTGCCAAATAAATGGGAGAACAAAAATGCGTCCTTCCGCGTACAACTTAAAGCACTTTAAAACAGTCCAAATACCCAAACAAGCTTAAATGTCATTCCTTATATGGAAAAAAAAGAAAACCTCTCATACCTACAACAATTATCGTCTCTTATACTTTTGTTCATATTTTGTTACACCCTTAGGTAGCACGTGCACAGTATGAATAATTATTATATTTTGTGTCCTGCATGTGACATTATCCTTGGCTGGCTGGTTCGCTCTTTTCCAAACGTAAGTTTCATTTCATTATTACATTTTTTTTGTGTGTATTTTGCTCATTTTTGACGCTCCAGACGGTATCCCAGTTAACATGGTTAGGGAAGTAAAATTCTGCAAACGGCATGGCATGGTAAGAAAGTGTTGTGTGAGTAGGCTACTTCTTTTTTGCGACTCAACATATAATTGAGGAAAAAATAAAACAGCGGAAAACACAAAATGCAGTCGAGTTGAATGGTTTCAGAGTACATTCACAAAGGAGAATTTAATTTCGCGTAGAGAGTTCAAATTTCTCTCTCTGTTTCTGGAAAGCAACAACCAACAACTGCAAAAGGACATTGACTGCTTTAAAGACATGAAACGATTCGCAAAAGGCTGGAAAATCTGTTTAAAATCATTTGCTCGATGAAAGGACTTTTCATTACTTAATGCCGGGGGCGGTACAAGGACAGACTTTGACGGTGAATTGTCCTGCCTTTTAAAGACTTATTTCGGAGACTTTTCGCAGTTCATTTCGTTCATTAAATCGGATTGGTGAATGCATTGTTTGATGGATGTAATGGACCAGTTAATGATAGACGAAAGAAGTCTTAGAACTGCGAGTATAGGACCTAAGTGCAAGGGAAGATGTTTTTTTGACGGGGCTTTGCAGTTTTGGAGTACTGGTTATGGTAGTTGGTTAGCACTTATTTCTTCATAGATTTTCCTACGTCCTCATGTAAATTTAGCAACATTTTGTGGGTGGACATCAGGCCATTAATGGTACGCAAGGATATTTGCAATAGTGAAAGAAGTTACCATGATGAGAGTCAGTTTGCGGAGTAGATCCATTAAGGGGGTGCAATTTTACGTGTCCTTCACTTCACAAATATATTTCAGTATAATTGTGTTGTCGGGTTGAATCGTTGAACAAACTTTTAGATAAGATGGCGAACCGGGCTGCTATAAGTAAAGGGTGATTTTTTAAGAGGTTTAGAACTTTTTTTAAAAAAAAAACACAAAAAATTCGAAAAAAATGAATGAAATATTTATTTGAATCGATAGTTTGAACCTTGCAATTTAATGTTTAAAGATAATTTCATGCAAATGTTGACGGCGGCTGCGTCTCAGGTAGCAAATCCGCTGTTTCCAATTTTGGCATACTCTTTCACACATATCGGCCGGTATCTCACGAATGAATGCATGGATGTTGGCTTCCAGTGCGTCAATCGAAGCGGGCTTGTCCCTATACACATTAGCCTTGGCATACCCCCACAAAAAATAATCTAATGGTGTCAAATCGCACGATCTAGGCGGCCAATTGACCGGCCCGAAACGTGAAATTAACTGTTCACCAAACTCGCCAGCTTTCCAAGAGCCCATTCACCAAAAATTCGGCGTTGTGGTAGGTCGGCTGGCTTTAGTTCTTGCACCAGCTGTATCTTAAAAGGCTTTACGCCCAAATCCTTCCGCAAAATTTTCCACGTAGTGCTGTAACAAAGGCCTAACTGCTGGGAACGGCGCCGAATCGACATTTCGCGGTCGTCTGTCACACTAGCTGATACGGCCGCAAAATTTTCTTCACTACGCACAGTACGTAAACGTGTTGGTGGTTTAATGTCCAACAAAGTAAATTTGGTGCGAAATTTGGTCACAATCTTCCGAATAAACTGCTCAGAAGGTCGAGAATGCCGATCATAAAATGGAAGCAGCGCGCGATGAACATTTCGAACCGAGCACGAATTTTGATAGTAAAATTCAGTAATTTGCAAGCGTTGTTCATTTGTAAGACGATCCATGGTTAAATTGCAAACCAAACTGAAGCTGTTTGACAGTGACACAAGGTACTAAACACACGTCAGCTGTCAAAGCCAGTGTTGCCAAAACCAAACCAGCTAAAAAATCACCCTTTAGAACTGAAAAATTTATAGCGATTCTCTATTAACAAATCAAAGCCTCGTCATCAAATTTACGGAAGTCCCGAAAACAGAACTTAACCATTTCGAATTTGAAAAAAAATATATGAAGCAAACATTTTATTTCAACACTCTCACATAACTCTGACTCATTTTAATGGTTGTCCGATGGAAGCCTTAAGTCTATAACACGCTTCTTTTCAACACCAGAAAACAAAAGCCCAATTATTTGTTTTATGTACGAGGCCATATTGGGCGTCCCATCTACGAAATCTTATATGACTTGCGTAATAGACACATTGGGATTAATTTGAAAGCCCCAACAGGTTTCAATAAATAAAAGAGATCATTGGCTACCTATAAAACTCTAATTTATCTGGTTTCCTGGAAGAAAACCCAATAGCGTGGAACGATATTTTTTGTTAGGTTGTTGTTTTTGCACGCGAAAAATAAACTACCTACCTGCGGCGGCGGCAAACAAAAAATCAGCAATATGGCATCTGCCGGCCATGTCGGTAGTCAAATTTAATTTTCTGCCTTTATGCATCATTTAAGAACTTAATTGAGTTTTTGTGAGTAAGATATTATTGGAAATATGTAGACACAATGGGAAAGGGAACGGCCGATCAATTTAGTGACTGAAGGTCAGAATTGGGGATATAAATAGAACACCATCAATAAATTTCTTATTTGAGGGTCTTTTTTTCTCTTATACATCGAATCGACACGAGGATGAAGAATTTATTGAGGAACTAGTTGCCCAAAACGGAAATATGAAGGAAATGCGAAGTCCCCGATTTTTTAGTAAAAACATTGCGCGTTTGACTTGGTCATCTTATAGGCGCTCTTGGTAAATTTTTTGATCTTATGGGCCAGGGGGAAAATATCTGAAAACGAGTATTGGTGAGTGGGAACCTGTTAGCCATGAAAATATATCCATTAGATACCGACATATGTCAATGACAATTTTCCGGACAAGTCGCGGATATTGCTAAAAATGCAGCGGAATAAGTAAGTGGTGCAGGAGTTATTTGACTTCAACGGCTCAGTTAGCAGCAGTGTTTTTCCAAGCTTATACCTAGCTTACCTCAGAAACTTTACTTAAAAAATCGGTTAAGGGAAAAACAAAACTCCTCATGGACGAAGTTCGCTTCAGAGCAAATATCGCTTAATTAAAAGAACAATTTGTTCAAATTGGTGTTTCTGTTAAGCGGAGTGGCACGATTGGAAAATATGAACTAGACCCCCTTGCAAAAGACAAAAAAAAAAACACCCAAGCGCCAGTTGGTGCCAGATTCACTGTCGACAGCGATTCTAAGAAAACCACTGCACTTAAGCCACCGTCTTAATTTTAAATGCTGCTGTGTTATAAAAAAATTTAACAGGCTTTAGTTTTACTATCGCATGAAAAGTGGCGACGGTTTGGGAGAGCCTTAAGTATCAAAGTTTTCATTTCTGGTGAATTGGATTTGCACACAGCCTATTGGTTTGCGGTCTTGGCCGTCTTCGGCTTGTAGACCTCTACCTATAGGCCTAGGTCCAACTGCCACTCCGCAGTAAATGGGTAAACAATATAACTTTGGAGCCGATCGCACTATCTGAAGAAATTTTGATGTCAGACATTGTCACACATTCTATTGTTCGAAATTTGACGTTGAGCAGTCTGTGGACGACTCTTCCAGTCACGGTCTTCTAGCAATCAAATTTTAGCTTAACTCAGTTTTGGAATATTGGAATAGGCACTGAACATGCTACTTATTTAAACAAAAAAAGTCTGGAAGCTAAAAGTATTTTTCAGGTTGGCTGAACTTTTTCAAACAAATAAATTTGAGTCTACCATTTTTTTGTTTGTGTATTATCTACATCACTTCCATACAATTCAGGCGAAGCCATATGATGCCAATACAACCCATCTATGAGACGACTGAACGTCAGGACAACTCATCCTTCAAACTTTTCATTGGGTGGCTTGGACCCCGTACACCTTTTGACTCCCCAATAGTTTGACTGTCTCATGGATGAGTTGATGGGTATGCGATGCCCATGGATGGCTGTGACCCCTGATTTAGAAGAAAAGCGACTATCCGCTTATACTTTCAACCATCAACGGTTTAGGTGCTCAAAATACTCGAAAAAAAGAGTACATTCAGTGTGGCACCGGACTCCAAAGCCATAAACTCACTATCCACTGAAAAAAAGTAACACAACCTACTCCTAATGAATACGTCGAATTGTTCATGCACCAATTGACTAATCTCCATAACTTGTCGGGATTTCTATTTCCTTTTTAAAATTAAAAGCTTACCTACCACGGTCCCATATGTTGCACAACTACGCACACAGTGGCCTTAGTCGCTCTATGATCCACAACATTATTCCCAGGCGAAGTGCATACATCCACTCATCCATCTAGCTTTTTCTACCACCGCGCACATTAAATAATTTTTACAACAAAAGGCTGTGTAAACAAAACTGTCTGCAAATTCTTGGCTATATTCGGCGTGAGTGTGTGTCTTGTTTACAAGGTACTTCTGTGCGCTTAGGATTAGTGCACAAGGAGTGTACCTTCACTTGTTAGATTTACATGCGGTTCAGAGGATTTGCCAAGCAACACAAAAAGACCGAAATCTTCTTTTGTTGGCAGATGAATAATGAGAGGGTTTGCTGGCGATTTATCAAGCCGTGCACTTATTCCAAAGGAATACAACCCCAAATGAGAGCAAGTCCCTTTTGTAAGCGACTCCGCAAAAAAAAAAAAAAACTTTAGGGAAACAAGTGAAATAGAAAACGTGTGAAAAAGCGTACACGAATAGCGGGAGGTGTTGAAAACGTTCGAGAGGATAATGCACGTTTGGAGACGCTTCTTTGGCTGTTGTATACTTGGCTCCATGTGCGAATTTTACGACTAAAATACTGTCTGGAGGTAGAAACAAAAAAAATCCTTCCCACATATACAAAAAAGAGTTCATTGCATGCGTTCGCTATACCGATTGTTTTTTTTTTATTATTTTTGTCGGTTAATTTTTCTTAGCAGTGTGCTTTGTTATTGCAGAGAGCGAGAGACGCGAAGCTTAATCCTTGGCATGGTCGATGCAATGCAGTGGCAGACGGAAACACAAAAGAGAAAACAGCGGCAATGCTGCTGATGATGATGGTGATGATGACGATGACGACGACGACTTCCTCACACCACAAGAACTGCCGAATGCACTTACCCTGTCTGAGTTTAAACCATGACCCGGGTGAAATATGAAGAGTGGCACTTGAAACAGACACATTCCTTCCATCGTGGGCCGTGGTGGTAGTTGACTGGTGCAGCCAGGATGATGAATGACAGGATATAATCCCTTTTAAGAGCTCTTCTAATTGATAACAAGTGTGCAGTTGTGTTGGTACATGTTCCGTCGGTGTGTGGATACGTGTGCGAAACTCTAGTCGAGCAATCTCTTCAGGGAAGTCAGCCAGGCATGTTGTGTGTGAATGGCAGTGCGGGGGACGTGTGGCGGTCCCCCCATTGTTGTCGATACATCCGATTTGCTCAGCCATGGATAGCGATTTATGAAGCAGTGCAGTCTTCAATGAAAGATGCGACCAATTTCCAGATCCTGGACAGTGTCAAAAGTAATGGTGAGGCGTTGATATTTATTGGGTAGGGACAACAAATAGATGTGATGGTTATCCTTTAATTCGCAATTGGTACAGTACATTCACGTTTGGAAAGAAAACTAATTAAAGAGGCGGACAGACGTTGATGCTTTTTGGAGGGGGCTATACTACCAAATGTCTGGGTGAATTCAAAATTACCAAATCATGCGTTTAGCTGGAGTATTAACATTCGATAGCCAATCGACTTTGCTAACAAGGAAAACAGGGTGTGTGGTAGGAAAAATTGTGACATTTGTGCATTTTTCGTCGAAACAAACTTACAAATGCGCCATGGGCCGTGCATAGTATGATCTTCAACTGCATTTATTGAAAGCGCTACTGTAACACGTCTTCTGTATTTTGGC
Organism: Cheilosia impressa; assembly: GCA_948293265.1. Lineage (NCBI taxonomy): Eukaryota > Metazoa > Arthropoda > Insecta > Diptera > Syrphidae > Cheilosia > Cheilosia impressa. The sequence goes on along the minus strand of OX411881.1, from coordinate 1,868,682 downwards.
CGGAATACATACTTCCTTCTCAGTCTCAGTTACAGGAATAGGTATTACGAAAACCAGCAACACTTATGTGTTGATGATGTAATAAAATATTTATGCAGAGTAAAAAAAACGAGTTCTTGTTAACAAAAATAATGTTTGAGCCAAGAACGGTCAACTTGCAATTTTTTAAAACCTCAAAATTAATTGGCTTAATATCTTTTTTTTCAAAGTGAATACCCAAAACGAATCAAACAAGGTTTTCAAAACCGTCGACTGAAACCTTGCGATCGGTGATGTCTGATGTCATTTGACTAATTAATCAAAAGGCGTCTCTATGAATTTATTTCGATTTATTCAACATCCACCCACCCACAGTCACCACCTCCAGTGGATTAATTTGTAATTCCCTCCATTTCATACTTTGCAGACACTATTAGCGAAGTGACACCTCATGAAATCACCAAATGCGATACGAATTCAATTCGTTCTGCCCAGACATGGTGTAAGTTACTCCATCAGCAAAGACCCAAAAATGCGTTCGCAAAAGCCATTTGAATATTCATACGAAATCATTTCGTCGATAGTCGGCTTTTAGCTCGGTTGGCCTGTTGGCGGCCGGGGAGCGGCTGCCAATTGAATGCAAATGATGGTGAAATTTGATCCTTTGCTTTTGCGATCCTTGCAGTTTGTTCGGTAGGCACCGCTGGAACTGTTTCTGCTGCCATTGACAGCGACAGCGTCGACCACGAACAACTGTGGTCTGGAAGACCACGCAATTCATACGAAATGTATTCCAGAGATACGAGTCGAGTATCCGTCGTCACATCACAACCAGCCCAGCCAGTCAGCTAGCGTTTGGAATTTGAAATAACCAGAGCAGGAAAAAAAGCAACAACAACTGGTCCCTCCATGCAAATTTTTATGTATGGCTTCGCGGTGTCGCCCCGGCAGAATGCAATGAAGTGCATCGCGTAATGCGACTGTAGTGGGGTGTTATAGTGGTTAAAAGATTAATTACTGACTACTTTCACTATGCACTCGCTCCCCACTACACACTCAATCATTTTAATAACTACAAGCGTACGCAGAGATGGAGATGGAGGTCAAAGAGGGGTTTCGCTTTTAATCACCTCAGAGTGTCAAAGAATTGCTGACAGAGGGTTAAATTTCAAGGCAGTCCTGCGACTTTTCGCCCGCAGAAATGCGAGGAATCTGACGGTTCTTGGCGGTGACTAATTGAAAGCTCAATCGAACATCTATCGACAAAGTAGTCGCAACGCCATTTGGCTGAGGTATGGGGTATATATTCAAAATACAACAGCCGTTCACACTTCAGTGCTGCAGCTGTAAGGTGAACGGAGGTGTCAATTACCATTGCCATTCTTGTTTTCTTGTTTGAATTCGCCTGCGTGTTATCTGGAAATGGCAGGGGACGAGGGCAGGGATGTACATGTGGTGTATAAGTTCACACTTCGTCGCCCAAAATGCATACAACGAGTCGACAAAGGGTTTTGTCTGCATTTACACAAAGTCCAAGTGGGAATTAATCCCTCCCCGTCTTGTTTAAATTCATTGAGGTTTGCATATGAGTGATACGGTAATGGTCGTTCATTTGAATACGTTGACACGAAGTGATTATTCCTAATGGACTTATTCGTCTTTGGGCCTTACTAATAATCATTTTTAACCTTCACTCTAAATATTTTGTAGGTCGCAGTATGCAGGTTTGTATGGAATATTTCGCCATTGTGAGCTCGGAAAATTCACCCAGGGAACTAAAAATTAAATGAAAAATGAAATGCGGTTTGAATTTATGTCGAGGTGATTATCGTACCTATGTTCTCATTTTTTAATCTGTATGTGGTTAAATTTGACATGTTAGGTGCAGCTCAAGGTGTGAAAGAAACTGAGAATTTGCGAGTAGGCGGATAGAGCCATACAAACAAAATTGAAGCTCCAAAAGAGCTTTGCTGAAATCGAACACATTCTATAGAAGCAGATTGTAAGCAACATTGCCTCTAGGTGCAAGCTTTGAAGGTCATCACATTACATTCGATCTGTGTAGTCCCGCACCCCCTTTTAAGGCGCTAAGTGGAACTTACCCTCACAAACATCTCATATCTAAATATCTATGTAATTTAAGCTCTTTTTTGAGTGCTTTAGCATATGCCACAGAGTAGCTCAAATCTATAATCAAATCCTAACCGACTTCTGTCGAAAAAGGGAGACTTAACAAATCCAAAGTGCGGGACGTTTTAAGAATCCCTGTTGAAACTGTTGGAAAAATATTTTCATCTAGAGGTCTTACTGACAGGCAATGGAGGAAGCAAATCTGAGTTTGCAAACTGCTGATAAAAGTATTTGCATTTAGAGGTCTAACTGACGAGCTATGAAGGGAGTAAGTCTGAGTTAACAGCAGGACTCGGCAATTTTGTGACAATCGGTTAGATCGCTTCTATTCGTCCCAAAAAATTATAAAAATTAAAAAAAAACGAATGGTTGCGAGAAGCTCGGCCTAGGGTCCCTTTGGACCTGCTGCGACAACTATTTTTTATTTTTTTTGAGGTTAATCTGGAGAACCGAACTTGGAATAAACCTTAGCTGCCAGCTATGAGTTTGTTACAACTTTTGCCAATGGTCTTGAAATTTTGGTGCCGACCGAAAGACATTAAAATCGGAGATCTATCGTTCTGGAGTACCTCGCATATGACAATTCATTGACCAATATTTGTCGCACACCTAATTGCATTTGTGGAGCTTATAAGGAATAATTTGCGGGCTCAACAAATGTGACTTACACTCAACAAGCGATAACCAAATGCGACGTTTGACATCTAATATGGTAAAGTCTGCGAAAATCAGAAGAAGTTGACCGATTGGGATGATATAAAAACTTAGCTTTGCTCCCTGTTAAGCCCTAAGTTTCTTCATCAAATTCGTATGAATTGTGCAAGTAGTTTTAGCGTGAAGCTTTCACAAATTCACAAAGAAATATACACAAAGCTAGGTAGGTACTATGTAGAAAACAGGGGTTAACAACTGATGTTGAAATTTTTTTCAAAGATTGCCGCACGAACTGACCTAGGATGGGTATGCAATGTCCAAAGACCTTACACCCTATCATCTTAAGACTCGAGGTCTCTTTTAAGGACGACCATAAACAAAAAGTATGACCTTACTTTACACACGCCTTAGTTGCTTGATTCCCTGTGAACTTTACTGCCATTCATAATGCCAAAGGACCTTTGACCGGTAGCACTGCCTTGGCCCTTTAATTTTTTAAGTGCCTATTTAAAAAGTCACCATCACCAGCTTGGCGTCAATTTCTTTCCGCAAGAGCACCATCTGTGTTCAAAGTAAGGATGCTGTTTCTCCCAAGTCGCCTTACTTTCCCGAGATCTATGGACTCAGTGAAGCCTGCACAAAGGCAGAAGGAGAACATAGTGTTAAAACGTTGCTGGCAGAAACACAGCCTTTGCCACTCCGTTTACTTTTAAGCTCAATTCCCCATGAGAAACTATAAACAAAAAAAAGTTGTATTTAATATTTTCTACTTTCTCTAGCTATGCAAAGGGCAAAGTTAAATAAACCACGTCAGCTCTCGCCCCTATGACGCATTCCTAGAAGCATTCGCCCATAATTATACACAAAAGCGAAAGCGTTTGCAACCGTTTAAGGCGACGGATGCTTCAACTTAATTTATTCATACAAATAAACGCGTGTTTACTTTTTCCCTTTTACTCGCTCGTTAGGAAGAGAGCGCATCCGAATGATGCGCCTGACACCTTCATAAGATTGCATCGCACAGCTCAAGGGGTTAAATATGCCCAACTGCAAGTGATAAAGGATTTACATCTAAAGGTGTAAGTTTGTGAACTTTTGCAACTGATACTCCTTCTTAGCCATCGAAATGGTTAAATCGTGCCCTTTGAGAGGGTTACTGAACTGCACGCGTTACGACTGTTCAAGCCAATAATTACCAGTCACGTTGTCACTGCGCTGAGAAACAACACAGACGGTCAGCATAACACAATCGTCCCTTGTTAATATGTCAATCTTCATATCTTTTGCTGCTAATTAAATTGTACTTCACGCAACGTTGCGAGTTGCACAACTATTTTTACCTCACGCATCCACTAGTGTGCGCCTCTTTTTATATACTTGTACTGTTGCGTCCCATTCAAGAACTCATCGACTTGTGCATATTTTTAGCAAACGATACGTGTACACTCTCGAGGCAATACGACTGAAAATGCACGCGCATATTGCATGGAAAAAAGGACTGCAAACATGGCCAACAAAAAAGAACATATATACCCAAGTCACTCATGATGATGTTTCAGCTGACATGCATAACATATCGTGCCCATCAAAAGTCGTCAAATGTCAATCATCATGCTTAGCAGCACTTTAACAGACAGCACGGACCCTTCTGTACTTTTGCAAGTATATTTGTACCTCATGTTGCAAGATTGTGTAGTGACCTTCCTGTGGATGGGGTATTTCCTTCCTCTTGGCTTCGGGACTACTTTTTTTTGCAAAGGGTTTGACAATTCTTATCGGCTAATTTAACAGCTGTCATCGAGTGTAAGAGAGTTCTGCAGGCTGCCCTTCAAATGCATGTTGGCACATGTGAAAGACGAGTGACAAGGTAGTAGTGAGTATGTTTCTGACGGTTAAATGCAAAAGATCACATAATCAGTCATCCAATTAATGAGGGTGGGGCGACTCTTAGAAGAAACGTTTCAATTCACCTTTTATATGTTGCATGCAATCAAAAGTAATAACGACTTAGGTATGCTATTTATTCTCATGCTAATGTAGACTTTGTGTGAACGGTTTCAGTTGGTATAGTTAGATTTAATGAAGGTAGGCCAGTGGGATTTGCTTTTGCTTCTATTTCTTCTTCAACTATCAATTGGATGTAACTTTGGATTGATCTACATTATAGGCTGTTGGGCATTGGCAGAATTTCAAATACAGACCACCACTTCACCCGACGTTGAGCTCATCATTGCATACCTCTCTTCCGTTCCGCTCCAACAGAGAAAACGACATACAGTGCTTTCGATGTTCACCCTCCATTCCAAATCAGAAACAAAAACAGGAGTTGCTAATATGATGAAGCAGATTTAAATTGTTCATGCTAGATTTTGGTCCGCAGCTCCGCTTCTAGATATAGGAGAAAGCTGTAGCTGTTTGGCAGCTTAAATATTTTACGGAAGTGTGGGCCCTACAGGTATTTTTGTATTAACTAATAATTATTTGTGTGATGGCAAGTTAAAAATAAAAATAATAAATAAATAGTTGGCGCAACAGGTCCGTAGGGACCCTGGGCCTAGCTTCTCACAACCATTCGTTTTGTGTGAGTTTTAATTTTTGGGACGAATGGAGGGGATCTACAGTTTTATGCCGAGTCCAAACGGCTAATTGAGAAGCTCTTCCAAGACATTTTTACTCTCGGATGTTTGTCAGACGTTCGCGAGAGGTCTTAAAGTCAGAAAGAAATTTTTTTTCGGGTGAGTGCCTGAGTGGGTCCATCTGTTACATTTCAAAAATTCCAATTCTTCTAGAACTACTTCAATCACTTAGTTTACTTAGTTCAGTATTTAGTCCTCAGTGTGCCATGAAGTGAGAGGGTAAATCGTGAACTGATTGAAATGGAGAGGAGCATATGCGAGCAGCGACCACATGCAGTTGCAGTCAGCTATGTATTTACATGACTCGTACGTGTGCTACCTCTGCTGTGACAAAACAATCCCCAAGCAGGACTGTCACTGTCATTTGTCAAATGTATATCTAATTTCCACGCATGTATATGTATATTGCACCGACCTGAACTCTTCTTTGGACTAGATTTCATAAATATTTAATTTTCTTAAGTGCGCAGAAAGCTACACTGAACGAAATTATTTCAAATATTCCTCATTTTTCAGCTGTAGGTACTTTAGTTTACTTGGCATGTTCCGATATTCCAAAATATTCCAAAATCATTTTTGCGGAAACACATAAAAAGAGCAGTTAGAGTTTTAACGTCAAATTTATGCAGTACGATCTGTGCGTCTGCCTCGTCTTTCTCACGAGGTTTTAGCAGTTTCCGTAATCGTTCCAAAACAGCTCCAAATTTGCTCAAATGCGATGCAAATATAAAACAAGAATCTAAACAACAACACTTGAGAGGCAAAGTTTCCAATCTTATTTTAAAATATCCCATATTCGGCATCACCTAAAATTCATTTGATTTGTTCCACCAAACGCTCTTCACTTGGCTTGAAGTGCGAACCGAAGTACGCACAACTAAATGAACTTTCAGTTCTAAATGAGTCAAAATGCGCAAGCTCAAAAATTATGTACAGCTTCACGAAATCTTTTTCGATCTTATATATGCAATAACTGTTGACGACGAAAACGTCAATCAGTGACAAAGCACATCAAGTTTAATCGAAATTTTCCTAAAAGGGAAATTCTGTCAAATAGTGTCACATCTGTCAACCAATGTAAACAAAACCAATTAATTTATGTATATAAGTACAGAAAGTGAGTATTAAAAAACAAAAAAAAACTTTCCCTTACCACTAAACAAAAACCAAACGTTCCAAGACAAAATGCAACTTCCCAATCACTTCAAGTGATTGTCCAGCTTTCTGTTTCAAATTCAAATGGCCCCCAAAACAATGCTTAGTAATTGGCGTATTATTTGTTTGACATAAAATCAATATTAAACTGCCTGAGCACAAAGCAAATTAGTGCGACACCCAACAATCCAGTCCGTAAATCACCACCCGCTGAGCTCGCATACCGTTCTGCTTTGATAACAAATTCTCAAAAATGTCCCAATTACATATCATCAAATCGAATTGGTGCAATTAAATCGCAGAACAAATTGCGGCTGTGTAAAAATTAAGCAACCACTTTATATACGCGATGCGTTCACTTTTGGATTGCAGAAATCGATTTGCATCGCATAATACCGCCCGCTGGGTTCTCTTTTGGTTGCATGCGACCCGCTGTGATGCACAACTGCTCGCTAGATGTCCGCTGTCTCATAACTTAATGGCTTTCCAGTTTCAGTCTCTCATCAGGATTTCCATCGTTGAATTGTGTTAACATTCAGCTTTTCAGCCCGATGAGACAATACACGCACAGATGTCGCATTTCTAACCCAATTCTCATGTGTGACCACCTGGGTTGGGAAATCGAAATTTATATAAAAAACAAACCCTTCCAATCAACGCATTAGCACGTTTTTAATAGGTTTTCCTTCACTTACCTAATTCGGAGTCATTTCGAAGGAGATAATGTGAACGATTGCCGTGCTCAGTGCTTGACTCTATAAACGAACTCTCGGGTTTCAATTAAGAGTTTTAATTCCTCCACATGTGGGATCCGCAGCGCGCATCTCTCTAAGGTTATTTCCTACGAAATTTTAGGACTAGAGATCGACTTAAGGCTGTAACCGCACGTTTTGAATGCATTTGAAATTGGTCACATGGAAGCCGTCATGAATCCAAGGTTGGGATCTTTTACGAGGCACCTACACCTATACACTTCTTTTACGGACTCTCGTAAAAGGAGAAACTCCATCCAGAGCGAATGTAATGCGCTGGGCACGAGAAGCGTCCCAGGCGACTTCGATTAACTCCTATAAAATTTTATGGGCCTGCCTCTTTTCATTTTTATTTTTTTTTCTGTGCTATGAATAATGTGCGGGTCGGAGGATAACAAAATGCATATGCATGGCCCCGGTTTAATTTGATGAAATTATAGCTCATCAGCAGCGGGCCCCAGAGCCTGGCGCTTCAGCATGTGCATATTCGAGTCCTATAATAAGCTAAATGATGGCAAATTGGAGAGTCTACGCAGGCTTTTATTTCTTGTCTGTACATAAAAAGGAAAGTAATTAAAATGTGGACTGGACATGGACTCGAAAGGAGAAGGAGAGTTTGTGACGTGGTTCGCTTTGACGCAAGTTTCTCTTGTGCGTTTAGCAGAAGCCCGTTACTGCAGCATAGTGAGTGACAAAACAAAGGTTATAAGCGCGCTTTATGAACAAAAGCTTTGCCCATTGTTCCAAATAACGTGCTGCTAGTGATTAAAAGTTCCTTTGCGCGCAAACATCCTTAACGAGGGACTGCCGTTGTTGAATAGTTGCTGTGTGTTACTGCAGTGGCTTTTGTGAGTAAGTGCTTTCGGTTTTCATAAAATCCTTCTCTAAATGAAGACCTATGTTTTCTATTCAGTGGTTTTAGTTATTAACTTTCTAAATTAGGATTAGGACCTTTAGAGTTAAGCGATAATATGGCCATAATTAGCAGCGATTTTGAAACGCTGTTCAAGCTTAAAGCGACTCATTTCGGGCCGCGGAGGTATAATACTAAGCTCCAGTCAAAATTTCTACAGGGAAACAGCTGTCATTGTAAAAATAACATATGATATAAAAAGAAACCACTAGATGGCCCACTCTTCAGTAAGTGGTGGCCTTTGGAAATGTCTGATCGGACTTATGTCTGAAGACTGGTATAGTCTGCTAATTTAAAGGGACTGACTTTAAGTGGGAGTGGTCATATGGGGATCGGCGTTGCGTTGGACTTGAAATACCAAGAAGAAAAAAAATAGTCCCTGCAAGACCTTCCACTCTTTTATCATACCCATGAATGTCAGAGAAATGTCAGAGAGTATAACTGACATTGGGATGCTTCTACATCCAGTAGAAGGTACGGCAAGATATTGTTCATCTGTCTTAGTCGTATCTAGAACCAAGCTCATACACAGGTTTAGGGTTGTGTTTGGGGTCTTAAATCAAACTTATTAATCAAGTGAATTTTCCTAAGACCTGCTGGGAAACAAGAGGTTTCTTTTTGGCAAGTAATTTCAATGAAATAAGTGATTGGAGTGAAACTTTTGGCACATGGAACACTAATTTCAAACACCGATGAAACGAAAAAGCGACAGGTCGTTGGGCATAAATTCCAAAAACCAAGAAGCAACGAAAAAGATATTTCAAACCTCTAGGGTGAGGCGTGGAGAGGTAGTTTGGGCAGAAATATGCAGTCGCGGAACGAATTGGCGACGGACTAGAAGCATGGAATAAAAAGAAGGAGGTATAGCGAATAGCGTTCAGACAGAAAAAGCCATGAGCGAAAGGGGGCTCTCGTGACAACCGACGTTCCACTTCCACTTAGAGACAGAACTCAGCGAACTGTGGTTGCAGCGTTTGCAAATATTCGGACAGAGGCGGCTGGGTTAAGTCGTAAATGAAGGTAACGTAAAGGTGGTCATTATTAACCAAGCGAAATCGATGTTTCTGTGGCCTAAAAAGGCAAATAAGTAGAAGGACCCTGCCAAGAAAGACTGAAGACACTTAACATAAGACTTTCGTCATCCCATCAGTCCTTCTTCATAACGCAGACAATAAGGTCGCTAGCAACCGCGAATGAAGACATAACCTCACTTCGAAGGCACAATACAAAGACTGGTTTTGATGGCTAGGACATGTAGAGCGAATGAACACTATACTCCGGCTTCCAGAGGGGGACAAGATAGCACAAAGAGTTGCTGCCAGGTGAGGCGTACACGAGTGAGAGTGGTCTTCTGCCGATGTCGTATTGTCGTGCAAGTGTCACCTTAATAATTAGCAATCAGTTCGACTTTTTACTGACGGAATGTGTTTAAATGTTGTATAGACGTTAGCTGGCGAGGGAGCCGTTTACAGTCAACTACGGTTTAAGTTGCTTAGTGCAGAAAAATCCATCAGCCCTATATTTTCTTACAAACCACTCATAGATCAGTTGAGAAGATCGTCTATTGCGCCCCTCCTCCAAGGTGATTTAAGTCCTATGAAAACAAAAGTCAAACACCACCTGCCTCACATTTCGAAATCCTTTTGTTGCACAGCCACCAGATGGCCCACCACGCAGCGTAGCCATATCTCATGCAGTAAGATCCATTCCTTTTCACAAATTGATTACAAACTGTCGATGCCGAGCAACATATTTACATTTAACCAGTCAAGCACAACACTCTTTCGACATTTTCCTCCATATTTACAAATGCATATCTTCTATGCCAATGATAACTTGAAATGAGCCCAAAGGAAGCTGCACTTTTTATTGTTTTGTAATTCGGTTTCTCAAGAATTTCCCTGCACATAGCCGAAAGATTGCAACAAAAAGCTGTGTATAAAATTATCTTGCAGGCAAAAACGCAACCACATCATAAGTAAGCGCAAAAAGACTGGAAAATAATAATAAGAGAGGAAATAATATGATGTTATGCCGAGCGATAAATTTTCACAATGGAATTCTAATGCTGCAGAGGATGCTGTTGAAAATTGGAAGGCAGTCCTTGCCTTGGCTCTGCTATGTCTGGGGCGGCATGGATGTGGTTGCTTTTCTTGTCCGTGCAGTGCGCTTCCCTTCCTCGCGCGTTTGCCATTAGCTTAAGAAGGAAGCCGGCAAAAAAAGGAAACAACTGCCGTTGTGGGTCGCGCTGGCTGGCAGAAGGGAGCAATGAAGATAAAATACCTTTTAAAATGCACACAGATGGTCTTGGTCTCTGTGTGTGCGCGGTGTGTCCTCCTCCTTTAGAGGGTGTTATCTACATTTAGAAATAAAGTTTTTGCATTGTGCGGGTTTTTTTTCCGACTTTCTGCTTACCTTACAGATCGAAGGCATAGGAGCAGAACGGAAGTTTTATGGAAATTCGGTCTTCTGCTAACTTGATGATCTTCTTTGTGTCGAACGGAAAATGCAAATTGATTTAATAATTTTCTTTAGTTTTTATCTAAATTAAGTTCTCTTCGGAAAGTAGGTAGATGTCGAAAGATGGATGGAATTGAGTGTATTCGTTGAGTGGGTTAATTAAGAGTAGATGAATATTTATAGTGAAGGTGAAGAATTTTAAAAATGTCTCCGTGCGGAAGGCATTCATTTCTGTCAACTTGTCCAGGATGGTAAGTATGACTAATCCCATTTGAGATTGGAATGAGTCAGAGATGCCAGACTTTTCGGATTGAACTGCCCCGACGATCAAAAATATAGCAGAAAATAGGCGTCAATTCTAGAGCTCTTCTCTGGACATGGTTTTTTTCCTTACAAGATCACTCCTGCCCAAGAAGATCGATTTGAAAGAATTTTCCTTCAGGGCAGATTACTTTCAAACTCCACAGATGACTCGAGATCGCGCGAAGTAGTTACCACAAAGGTATTATCTTGTCCTCAACTTTAGCTTAACCTAGTGGCTTCTGCAGCATAGAGCCTGAATGTTGGTTGTCGCATTACCACAGATCAATTTTGTAATGTAAATATATCGACAGCTAAGCTGCCATTAAACTCTCGGCATCCAGCTTTACAGGATCTAAATCTAGTAGGAGCTGAACTTAACTGCAGATAGATACATAAGAATACCGTGACCCAGCTCTAGACTTACTTGATCATTTCAGGACTCAGAAATGTGCAAGGAACTTCTATGACTTGGAGGACTAAACTTCTACCAAACTGTTAACGTCATAATCGGGCCTTGCGTCTTAGGTACCTATGCTCAGAGACTGGTGCTGCTGAACAACGACTTTTGCAGAAGCCATACACTGTATATCAATATCTTTGCTCCTGCAATGGCAGTGCCAAAATCAGAAAGTCTTACCTTGGAAATTACTTTCAACGATTTCAGTCATCTTAAAAATACCAAGTATGCTCACAATCTCAATCAAGCAACGGAACAAAAATGTCCGCAAGGCATCCGTCCCCCTTCTGGAGTGTGCCTCACAATGAGCCTATCGTCGGTCTTTTGCATTTTTCATAATGAAATGACTTGAAAAAGACTGAAACAAAACCTTGACATGACTTGTTCTTCTTAAATTGGGAAGCTTGAGACATGATATTCCCAAATAAGAAGTTAAGCCAAATTTGTTTTAAAGTCCCTAAATCAAAAGTAGAAGAAAAGAAGGTCATGCAAGGAACCAATTCGTGTTTACAATGTTGATGCAGGCCTACATTTCAAACTCCTAAAATTCCAAAGGCTCGTGTATCACGCTTATATCCACACTCAGTTGTAGACTTTCTTTCAGTAACAGAAAACCTAGCTCCAACTTCTTTACATCTGCTTTCTTTTATTTCTGCGTTCAGATGCTAAAACCGATCCCTGTCAGCGGTCAATATACGAATACCTCGGTCACGGGCTATTTACAGTTTAATCAAAAACCAAACACCATTACACGTCGTTAATCATTCCACATGACCTACATTTTTGTAAGTGCTGCCTAAGACAGCTTAAATCCATCTGTGTAGCCACCTTACTGCTACAATTCCACATCAACACAAATCGTTAAATGCAAAGATACAGCCAGTATATTTTCTTTACTTATCTCTGGCAGTATAGTTACGATTAATGATGGAAAGAAAAAACAACTTCAAACGCCACCTCAAAAATGATGATGCCTTTAGCACAAAACGCGAAATCCCCATTTCACAGATGGATAACTTTTCATCTAAAGAAAGCCGGAAAATTCCTTCCAACTTTATTTTGCGGTTTTCCTAATTTTTTGTTGCTTTTCTGTTTCCTTACCCTCCCATTTCCATTTCCATTTAAATCCATTCTTTACCTCATTTCCTCATTTACTGAGTGTTCAGCGAAAAAAAAACAACAAAACCAAAGAGCCAAGCCAGCTAAAGCCAACTAAATAATGGCAAAAGCAAATTGAGTTCTTAAGTCGAGATTTGCATTTGTTCTTGCTGCCTGCTCTTCGCAGTTGGTAAACAACGATCCATCTATCTGTTGGCATAAGACGTCATTACTCGCTTAGTTTTTTTTCCCGGTTGTGGAATGCAAAAAAATTGAGAAAAATAAATAAATAACTTTTACTCGTCCTTATTCGATGTCTCATCAGTTTTACCTGTGTAAAGGAAGGGGCCAAAGGAATTCGGACAATCTGGGGTATTCAATAATTTTACGATGGACTTTATCTGCTCTTTGGTTTTATGACACATTTGGTTGGATTTCTTTCTTGATTAACCACACGCGTGTTGTGCTTTCGAAAGTAATTGTCATGGGGATTAGTTGCGGCTGAGATGTGTTTTCGAAATTAATTTTAATGATTGGGGAATGATTTGGGTTTAATTTTATGAGGACGTCGGTAATTGAGGTGGTAAAGGTTATTGTCTGTCGATTTTTTGTGTTGATGATTGTGGTTCTCGTTTTGATAACAATAACAACTTAATCTGAGTGGGAATAAACTCCTCAATCTCAGTGTAGGCTATGTGCTTAGTATGCTGGACTACTGGACTGGTCTCAGGCTTGATCCCCAGAAAAACGCACATAAAGTTTTAAATTTCTTTCTTTTTTCCAATCGAAAGTCTGAAAAACATGCGAGAGTACAACTGTCATGTGAAAGCGTTTCAATGAGTCGTTCGGTCACGGCATAAAATTGTAGGTTTATTCGTCCCAAAAGCAAAGCCCCAAACAAATCGAATCGTTGTGAGAAACTTGGCTCGGGGTAAACGCAGTCAGTTATTTACTTTATTTGATTTTCTAAATAAATTTCAGTAGAAAGCTAGAAATCCGATCCAATCGAACAGAAACCCCTTTTCCAAGATCATGTTTAGGAAAAATAATAAGACGATGCTTAAATTTATAGTCCGAATTGGGTTTAAGGCATTTTTTTAAAACCGATTTTAATGAGACATGAAACTGTAGGTGAACTCGCTAACATGCAGTCAGGTTTCAATATCAGGGATTTCATATTTCTCTGTAGCTTCATATTTTTCTGCGTGGCTAGCAGTTGCCTAAGTCGAGTACACTGGTAGTCGCGATGTTTTTTTTTTTAGAAAAGTTATGACTTGTCGAACCTAATGTTCGAATTTACGGTTCTGTAAGTATAATTGTCTATATGGGAGGCGCCCAGAATGTTTTCTTTCTGAAAATTATCAACTACTTTGTCCGTTTTGTATTTTGTGGCCGGTCTGTTAACTGGTTTCGTCGGTCTTCCCTAAGCACTTTCAGCCATGCATGCTTTTATATGTAAATTGCTTTTACCTGAGGTACAAAATTCCCTCTGGCTGTGAACCTAATTTGCTTCTATTTTTTAAAAATTGTCCACTTAGTTGGTATCAAAAAAAAAAGACTAAATATATTTCAGAAGTTAATTTGAGAAAGGTATACCCAACCAGCCCACCACAGGTCGCTCTGATATTCAGTCGCAGTCGAAATGAACGAGGCAGTTTCCTGCGACACAGTCATGCACATTTTTATCCTATTAGCATATGCAACATCTATCTACTGAATAATTTGTTGAATACAACGGATTTGCATTATTTTATCAATTTCTGAATTTTTGGGTACTTCGTAGAATGTGATTATATACTTACTGGCATAAGAACGAGTTTAAATAGTGAAAAAGTTGTAAGATCCAAAAAACGCAGACGAGTTTTTTATATATTTTACAAGCAACACACCTACCCCGTGTCGTTTTCATCACTAAAATGTTTACTTACATCTCTCAAACGTATGTACGTTTCTAATGATCGAGAATAATGCCCCACTACGACCGCAGATAACTTGCACCCTACCCATGCTTTATTTGTGCTGACTACCGTGCGTCCTGCATCCACCTAAAATAATTTTCTTGAAAATTTTAAGTACGGCAATCGAAATATTCCTCTCGGTTTAAGAAGAGCCTCAATTTGGTCATTAACGCAACCTGTTATGCATCATAAAACTCCATACCGCATCCCTGGGCTGGCAATGGCAAATTGATTCGACAACTTGTCTGCGGCACAGCATGAAATGCCAAAAGTCGTTTCACTTTTCTGCATGAGAGCATTAATTTACGATGCATTTAATAAGATCTGATGCCTTCATTATAAAACATCTTTCGCAGAAGTTCCATTCATTATTCGGCTCACCATATTCTCGAGTCAATTTCGATGCAGTTTTAATTATTAACATTCACTGCCCATCAGAGGGGCACTACTAATACGCCCTGAATGCGGTTTCTATATAAATTTATTCAAATCAAAAATAAATGGCTCTGCATATACGAGTATACGCAACAATGGAGGTCGCATTAGACACAATGGAGTTTTACTGTTTCCATGTTTGATCCAAGGCAGGATTTTCTTTCTTCAACTGACAAATGCAATACGGCTGCGCAACAAATATGGAAGACTAGGCTGGGCTGTGTAGCGGTCGGTGCCTCTCTTGACCAGTTACATATTCAAATGGTTGCCTCTTACCCGGGGGAATGCGCGCACTCGCAATCAGTTTGAACTGATTCTTAGATTTCATTTCGTGATACAAATGATCTGCTTCCCTGTGCTCTCCAAGACGATGTTCCATAGATGGACAATGGTTGCTAGTTGTCCTCAATTTTCAGACTGTGTCCCGGGAATAGCAGCATGATTTGGAAATTCCTTTGTTACGGTGAATATTCTGAATTTGGTGTGCACCACCATCATAATGAACGGTTTTACTGAGATAAGCGAGTTCAATAGAACAAAACAGTTTCAATTTATGTAAAATGGGTAAGCGAATTTTTAAAAACCGAAATCTCTTCTTTTCCACTATACAGTCATAAAGGATATTGACTGACGATTAAATATATAAAGTTCCTTTTTCCTTAAATTGGTTTCCATACTCGACATATTTTAATAACGTATCGGTTCGTTGCCTCAAATTCTATCGGTATGGCAAACGTATCCATCCAGAGTTGCAATTCAGTTTATCCATGGGTGGAAAAAGTGCTCGGAAGCCATCCGAATATTCGTTCTCGTTATGCAGCATTTTTTATTCTGCTTCTCTACGGAAAGTCGTCGCAGACGTTTTCTGAGCGAGTTGGTTTTTTTTCCTGTGATGGTATGCAGTCGTGAAAAATATATAATTGCATATTGTAGCAAGCATTAATCAAACGTCTCACACTGTAGAACCTACCGTGCTCTTCGCGATGAGTGTTCTAAACTGAACAAAAAATAAATGTACGAGTATGCGAGCAAGTATAAGTATGTGCATTGAAAAATATAAGCACTTAAATTCAAATTTTCAGTTCTTTATCCTTAAGATAGGAGTTTGATGGATGGGTTATAACTTATAATGTCGGGGTTTCCTTTCGATTAAAATTAAGCAGATTTTATTTTGTAAAAAAATGTGGCGATTTCCGAAAGTATATATAGGATGGTTGCCTTAATTTATATTTTAAGAGTATTTAAATAAAATACAAATAAAACCACACATTCTTGCAAGACTACCGCCTTAGGACTATTTTTCAATAGCAGATCCTCTATAGAAAGCCATACATTCTCAGAGATCTCATTTTAAAACAGAAAGAAGAACAAATCATAAACATAAATAAAAACTTTTCAAATCAAAATTCAACTTCTTCCAAACAATTATTTTAAACACTTTATTCTTAAACAAAACTTGCAATTTCAGACAATTTAAGGCCCTCCAAACACCCTGTAATAAAAAATACACAAAAGACACGACACAACAACTGAACAGCTGTTTGCAACATATCTACGACATGCTTGCGATTTGTTTCGCTTGCGTTACTAGCAATGGGAAAATCGACGAAGCGTGTTGAGCAGATGAACTTGAAGCTAGGAAGTAATGTAGGAAGTAAGTGTTTTAAGGCTCTTTTAGTTAAACAGTTTAACTAAAAATTGCCAGCGATGCTGAAGCTTTCAAATGCTTCTCTCAACTAAACTTGGATAAGTTGTTGGTTATATTTCACACACTAACTTCCAGTGGAAAACAGAAAAACTATCATTCGATGAATATTTTTCTTAATTTTAAAATTTCTCGATCTTAGTGAGGGTCCTACTCCATGGAAGCACCTTCTCAATCTTCCCCGTTGAACTATTCGCCTTTTAGTAATCATTCTCACATGACTGACCTTTCAAATTGTATTTTGGCACATGCAGCGCGATTGTCGTATACATGTGTACGACTAATGTTTGCAATGCCATTTGTCCCTTTGTGTTGCATCATGCGCAAAGGCCCTAAGAATACAAAACTTGAATATCAAGGTTTTTGAAAAATTGTTTCTGGTAAAAAGTTTGTCTGGTGCATCTCACTCAACGGATAAGATATTTTCAAGTCCAAAACTGGCAGTTTAATCGGTGGTGTTCCCCAAGGTTCTGCATTGTCTACGTCTTTTTCTTCTTTTTCATAAATAATATCCTATTTGCAACTTCGAATGCAAACCTTTTCTTTGCCTCATCTCACTTCACTTCAAGCTTTGCTCTTTGGCAAACCATAGAAAAACTAAATGTGTGGAGCTCATTAAATACCAAAGGTTGGTTGTCATTATAAAGTGAGGGGTTCAACCAACAGAGTGGCATTTATGGCTTCCAAAACAAAATAATGATGTCAGCTGCTTCTTAAGCGACACCGGCAAATTTTCCGCCACTATCCACGATATTAATGACACTTGCATCACCGAATCGAAAAAGTGTGTCACTATAACAACCGTCGCTTAAGCAACCCTCAAACGGTACAGCGAAGTATTGTACCCCTTCTACAATGTATTTAGCTTTTATTCACTCAAAACTTGGGTACAACTCTCATTTCTGTTTCTGGTGCCCAAAAACTACATTGTACTTAACAAAACGGCGGTCTCAACTTCACGTCCCTACTGTAATGAGAGGTGAAATCCCAATCACTCATGCTCGAACTATGTATTATTTATAAAAGGTCCTGCACATGCTCGACTGTTTCAAGTTGGTGGATAGAGTAGATAGGTATATTGATTCTATATCGACGGTTATGGGCGATCGGTCGAGTTCTCAAAGTACGCGGGTAATAAGAGGACTAAAATTACCGCGGAAAAAATATTCGAAAATTAATTCTTAAAAATCGCTGAAATGTCACGTGGGTCTTATAGTTCTAAAAGCTGCATTCTTCCACAAGGTGAGGTTAGTAGTTAAGCAATGCAATCCAGCTTTAAGTTTTCGCTGTGGACTAAGGTGGGCTGGAATGCCTGCGTACTTCAGAAAACTACTTTTAAAAAGTCTTGCCATATTTATGTATTAAAAGACTCAACAGGGTAGAAAATCAGTTCCATCTCTACCTAAAACTGAAAGCTTATTATTAAACAAGACTGCCATTAATAAACAAATAAGCAGTTTATTTTGGCAATTAGAATGCAAAATGAGAGGGCGCGCTATGTGTATTTATTTTGTTTCAAACACCAGTTCAAATTAGTTATTCCTTAGTTGTGCATATATTTGCAGAGGGGCTGCTCTGGAGTACACGCACCCTCCCGCTCTGCAATCAAAAATCCAAAATGTTGATTTTACTACGCTTTATACCAAGGCAAACATAACGAACCGACGTATAAATTAGCACGATAGCTTTTCACTTTTCCCCCTAGCCATTTGCAAGAGCAAAAATACCACGGAAGTGGTCTGCACTTTTCTGGTACAATTGATAATCAACAAGCTGAGCAAACAGTTGCATTAGGCCACAAAAAGTTAGCTAAATGCCCAAAGGTTAGAGGATTAAGTGCTGCGTTTTCAGTTATAATTTTATCGAATTAATTAGCGGGTCGACTATTCAAAATTTTGTTTGTAGTGGAATAAACTCCATTGTGAACAAAGAAGCAAACATGACGTCAATGTGTAATAAGTTTGTAAAAATCACAATCGTGTGGATTTTGACACGAAATAAAAAAATATTTTTTCTTTACATACCTCAGTTTGTCGTCGTTATTCTCAGTTTCCCGGCATCATTATCGTAATCTGTTTGGGGGCTTTTAAATTTTCTCTTTCTTCCTTTTTAAACAAAAACAAAAAACAATCACAATATTACTGAATTGATTTAGCAACACGACAACAATTTCCTCTATAGGCACTTGGTTCAATATCGTTAGCGATTTTCTTCTTACTTTATTATATTTTCTAATTTATTAACCGATGACGAAGCGTTCGCGAACACGCACTACACACACTGCGCGGAATTTCAATAAACGTAAAATTCGCATTTAATGCATTGGCGGAGGACTGTTAAATTTGTCACATAAATTGGCTGTAGAATTTTAATTATGTCTCGTAAAGCAGGTGATTTGTACCTTTGGATGATTTTAGAACCGACGAGGACGAGCACCAATCCCGGGATCAGATGAAGTTATGCTGAACGTATTTCGATAATTGGTCATCGTATTTGAAGCAGCGTTCGAGACATTTGCAATTGTGACACTTATGTCATGATTGAGTTGTTCAACGAAGATTGCTGCTATTTGTTGCACCACATGAGCTGTAGAAGCCAATGAGTGATCATACTTTGACATTGTAGCTGTTCATGGGCATATGGAGTTCATATATATCTGAAATTAAAGAGAGGTGTGGTCAGAAATACCTTTTTATGTAGAGGTATAGCGTAATTTAAAAAATACTGACAGCTTTGGTTTGGAAAAAGATGTGCTGTGGTCGATTATGACAGAAATAAGTCGAGGAAGAGGTGAGTAAAGTATTGATGATTGGTTGACATTCTTGGCGATCATCTTTCTGCTCGCCGAGGAATCTCCTTTTCTATGATACAGACGAGGAAATGGGAGAGTACAAAGGAAGAAGTTCTTTAAGGATATGCTCTGGGAGCAGTGTTATCACAGCGCACTGAATGCAATGAGGGTTGAGCTCGCTGCCTGATCCACGGGTCAGATTCAGTAGGGCTAACCGATCAAACGTTTTCATGCGCACGAATGATTTGTCTTATGTTACACGGGCAAATTTCTTCGTGCACACGAAAACGTTTGAACATTTCGCCTTACAGAATGCCGACCCAGTGTTTTGTAATCGCTAACCGATCGCAATGGAAAATCTGTACAAGGAGTTTCGACCACGCAATCGTTGTAAACAGAGATGGATCGAATATGACAGAAGATACTACAGTTGCGTATTTCAGCCGGAGGTAAAGAATTTACGCGAAGCAGCTTGCGAACTTGCCCTCCACTCAATAGACCGGGAAGTCTATTGTCAATCAAAGTCAGGCAGCTATTAAAAACAAGGGCAGAAAGTAGACAAAAGTTGGTAAAGCATTGGATAGGTCTCAAATAAACTCTGGGCTTCCATAAGGCGTGTAAAAAAACCTAACAAAGTAGCAGCCCTTATTTTATTGATATCAGTAAGGAGCCATTAACGACTCACAATCTTATTTTAAAAGTGGGATTTAAAAACCGCCTCCCTTTGGTGAAAACGTATTAGTAGAAGTACGGGTCACATGTTCAAACTAATTGCCCGAAACTTGGTACCAAAACACGAGTAGAATTCTTTCAATAAATATAAAAACGTAAGTCGCAGAATACAATAACTCTCGTCGGAGCTGCAAGGGTCAAGACCTCTCTTAAGCACTGTCCACTTTGCCCAAGGTTATCTTGTGGATTAGTTCTATAAAGACCCAAGTGACAAAGTTACTTTGCTAAGTCTGACTTACACCAGCCAGCTGTCAGGACTACTAAATTGTCTCCCTAATCGGTGCGAGCAACAGACATTCGTTTTGGAACTGTTAGGTAGAAAACTCTCAAGGGGTAGATCTAGATTGCGACTTCATTATGCAGTTGTTTGGTGTGATGCAATTTTGGTTGAGGCTATTTTAAATTTCTCACACGACTTAGATCTATTTTCGTTCACATTCGTCTCTGCCAACTCAATTCCACTCAATTGTAAAATACTCTCCAGCTAAGGAACCGAAAAGAACACCGACTCTTTTGAATACATTTCTAATGATTTTCGCACGCAACTTCAATGCAATTCCGCCCTCACATCACAAATCCTCAGACCCACCAATCATACAGCACTTATCTCTTTGTTGTGTCCCTCCACAGTCCATCATCTCCCAAACAATGCGCGTTCCCCCACTAATTGAATGCTTATCAAAACCCAGACACTGTTTATATTCAATTCGTCAAAAATGAGCTCACATGTGAACGCAAGAGCGACCCCACAGACAAAAAGGCAAAACTACTATTTCCGTGATGTAAACGCGACTAATGGACATTCCGCGCAGTTAAATTAGTCCCATAATTGCATGCACGCTCCCGAAACCGAAAGGAGCTGCTCTTCACGCAACACAGTTCGTGTGGCATAAGTCAATTGCGGATTCCATTGCCGCCGACACATGCACGCCGAGGTGGAGGCTTTGGCTTCCCCGCGCGACGACTACGCACTAAAACAAAAGATTTGCGCGGGTCGCTACTCGCTAGTCGTTAGTTAGTCGAATGTAGCCACTGTTGGTGCGCGGGCTGCACGCGAACGCGCAGCTATGTGTTGCGGTAGGTCTGCGCCGTGCGACGAGTCTCTGGCAAACTTTTGTGAATAAATTTAATTGTTTGCTGTCATAGCATTTCATAGTGGGTACGCTTCCCCTGTCTGTCTTTCTCATCGGTGATATGCGGCCCGCATGCGCAAGGAGTCCGATCCCAAGGACTGGACATGGGCGAATCGCAGCTTATTAATCGGGACTACTTCCTGGTGAGGTTAGTCATCACGTAAAGCCACCTCCACGGGAGGCGCCTAAATTTATTTCCACTTGTCACGACGCAATTTGCCAGAGATGCTGGCGCACTCGCACTTTGACTTTGACATCCTGAATTTGACTTAAAAGTTGGATTTTCCAAAACCACAACTCACATGCAACCCAGTTGATCGGTGGTTGACGCGAATATCCTTACCGGGTGAATGTATCGCTTTATTTATTCCGAATCAAGCAGGGTGGGGGAATACTTAAATATTTTAATTTTAGAGGGAGCGAAAATCAGCAGAGGCAAGCATCTCGGCTGACAGTCAGGCAGGATACTCCTGACATGTATTTGCTTGCCTTGCTGGCGCTGTCACAATGTCGACACGACATTAGTGTTGGAGTGCGGGGAGCTCACGTTGCCATTGATTTTGTAGCCAAATATGTAAAGGGAAATGAAACCTATCAGCCATTAGTGCTTGTAATTTATTTAGACTTCATTTTGACTAATGTACTTTGAGGCACTAAATGCTGTGTCAGGCAGTTGTTTGCTGCGCGGGATGTAGCTGACGAGTGTGTTGCTTTAGGACGCGTCGTTGTTTTGGCGGAAAATTAATTAGCTTGTCTGTGTCATATTTGGTTAGTTGTCGCGAATCGATTTCGTATCGCTTTGTGAGAGATGCGATTTTGGCGTTTGAACAACCATAAGACGGACTGGGTAATGAGAAAACACTTAGGCGGGGAAACAGCGCTGGGGCTTGAATAAATCGATTTTGGTTTAGAAGAGAATCGTATACCCAGGATCAGATGGGACAATGGAATTAGTTTGGGGGTTGGGTCACTTCAGACGTGGGTAAATAGTGTCCCTGTGCAAATGAACGGTTTGAGGGCTGAAAATAGTCTCCGCATGGGTAGCTGCCTTAATAAGGAAGTTCATTGTGGGCGTATAGAGCAAAAACAGAAATCCTACATACTCTTGGTTTTACAATTAAAAATTCGAAATCTATTCTACAAGGACTAGGAAGTTTCAGCTTCCTTAAGCGCAAGGGTCTCCAAGTTATATTGAATTGGACAGAGGGTTGTTTACAGAGGGAAAACTGGTTTATAGCAACATTGGTTGGTGAAATCTGACAGCAAGACACTTAGAGCAACTCAGCACAGTATACAAGGCATAACTCCTATTTCCAGCAACTTGTCGTCGCGATTTCCTCTTAGTTAGTATACAAGAACCGAATCTATGGCTGAGAGCTTTGACGCCAAATTCGGTTTATCTTGACCTCTTGCTGGACTGCTTTTAAGGAAAAACTCAGCATTGCTTCTTCCATTAATCGTACGAATAAAACCCCCGACCAGCTCAAACTTCTTCATCTGTTTCAATGGGATTTCACTCATAAAACAATCTTTGGGGACGATAATCAAGGAAGACTACAAACATTTCAAGTCAGCTCTGAAGTTAAATATGGGAGATCAATCGAAAGATCAATCAAGGAGCAAATGCCTATCCCTTAAAGTATTTTACGCAACTGCTGAACTGTAATATCCAGTCACTCAAAAAAGTAAAGGAGTCAAAGCACAACCTTGGGGAAGTCCAATGATAAAAGGCGTCCAATGCTAATGATAAAAGGAGTCGACTTAACGATGGTTCTCCGAGTTCAGTTTGCAGTCACTCAAAAAAGTAAAGGAGTCAAAACACAACCTTGGGGAAGTCCAATGATAAAAGGCGTCCAATGCTAATGATAAAAGGAGTCGACTTAACGATGGTTCTCCGAGTTCAGTGTGTGTAAGGAAAGCTGCACAGGGATTGATGAAGTATCCTGCTCTTGAATTATGGATTAGTCCGTGCTATACAACGTTCAGAGAGGTCTTGAGAAAGACAAGTCTAATGCTTATTCGTATTGAAGAGCGATTTATCGTTATAGGGTAAACGCCTCTATATAAAATTGTGGTTCCTTCCAGGCTTTGTTTTTTGATTTTTAGGCCAGTAGCGTTCTTATCAGGCCTAACATATGTGGTTCAGGGATACAATCAATCCTAAAGCTAGTTCAACAAAATTTTAACACGAGAAGGGATTTTTTTTACAAAAATAGTCGGCTTCACCTGACAAAAACAGAGTTTAAGACGCACGTTTATGGCTATACCTAAAGCTCAAAGCCGTAAATGAAAACGGCCGCCCGAGAAGGTTATAGGAGCCCATTATGCCTTACCATACGACTTTACCATGATGCTGGATTGTAGTATCTCGATTGGGAATGCAAAGAGGAAAATGTGAGTGATGTGAGTGATGTGTCGATTTGTAACAAGAAAAGGCAGGATTTAAAACACCCTCTTCCTGTCAATAAACAACTCGATAGGTTATACAATGAAAACAAGGAAAGCTTGCTAACCTAACATTCGAGTATAGCCCAACTTCATCTTGAGTGCATCCTGACATAAATTTGAACCTTAATTGAGTAATAAATTGAAATTTTCAACCGAACTCGCGAAGGATATGTCACGAATGTCAGCCATTAAATTCCCTCCATTGTGCTACTTCGCTTTACTCATTTCTTTACGAGGATACCAACTTCTGGAAGCAGCAACATTTGCATTTCCATTTCCTTACCAGGAAAAAAAGTTCATCCTCGAGTTATGGCTTACATAACATACCTTCCTAACGACTACCAGTCGAGATAAGACTCGTTAGAATTTGATTGCTTCCAACGGCCAAAAAAGAAAAAAGAACTATTTTAAATTCCTACACCACTGCCAAGAAAGTAACTCTCCTTCTCTCCCGCATGCATTCCCCCCTGAAGAAAAAGAAATCATGAAGCATTTGATATGACACATGCCTGTGCGAACGAAATGAGAATTTACGACACCACCTAATACTCGTTCAAACTTCAAAGAGCCAATCTTCCGATTAATATCGTGGAACCTCTCTATTCACCTCACGTTTATGAATGCTAATCCATTAATAAATATTTACATTCAACGATTACAGTCATTCGAATAAAAAGTGTTTCATTATGTGTCCCAAAAAAAAGAAGCAAATTAACAAATTTCCGCGATTTAATTAGCATAGGGCTAAGAGCGGCGCATTCGGAGAATTTGTGTGGCTCATTAGTTTCGGTTTTATTTGTGGGCTTGTTCATAAATTCGTTGGACATAAATATATCTCGGTTTCTGCATTTGATTTCGCTTCATATTTATGGAGTCGGTAGCGTTTGCCAGGAGAATTTATGAAAAGCTGATTAAGTGGTCTAGAGAGAACTAGCTGTACCAACGATTAGTAAGGTTGAAATGACGCGAGATAGTTTAATGTGTGGGATAATGTTTGCACTATTTTTAGGCACCCATTTTGTCTGCACAATATTGTGAAAGCTGTCAGATCAAATATTTTTTAAATATCCCGCCTGCGATAGAAACATTTTTTGACATAGAAAACTTTGTTTTTGAAGGCCTAGCTTACCCAATTGTGAAGACCTAGAGCTCACAACATGCCTATTCGGTGTTTTAATATAAACTTCGAAAGCCCAGCGGACAAAATTTCACCGCGTTCTAGAGAAAAGTTGTGAACATAAATTTATTTTTTAAGGTATTTTGTTCAGACTCTGTTAATGGAAGCAAATTTACTTTGCCCTCACTGATAACTCGGTGTTTTGTTAATACAATTTATCGATTTGTTGCGAGTGAAAGTTTACCTACGAAAATTCACCTTTCACTTGGTCTAAATTTCATAAAATTGGATTTTAAAATAACGCTGCAATCGGTACGACAAAAAAAGGGGACACTTTTAAAGAAATAGATTTTTAAGCGTATTTTTATCTAAAAAAAAATTTTTGACATAACAGGTCCGTATGACCCTAGGCCTAGCTTCTCACAACCATTCGTTTTCTGTGAGTTTTAAATTATCGGGACGAATGGAAGGGATCTACAATTTTATGCCGAGTCCAAAATACTTCTCATTGAGAAGACAGTTATACTCTCGGATGTTTGTCAGCCATTAGCGAGAGTTGAAAAAAACCTCAAGTTTGGAATTTGGGTCTTTTTTCGGGACTCTAATCTAAGACCCCTTTCTTAGACGTCCAACACACTAAGCCACTGCGCCTTAATGAGTTTGGAAAATGTTTCTATACGATGAGATTTAGAAAAACTATTTTATTCGTTTCGACATCAATTTTGAACTCAGGATTGAGGTTTAGAAAGGTTCGATTGCTTAGCAGAAAGCTTCCAAGGTAGACTGTGCACACCTTTTACTGGGAAACGCAAGAATAATACATCACAAAAAATACAAAATCTGCAGAGCCGCACAGCCCTAGGTTTACTTTATCCAAGGCAATATGATAATATAAACCTATTGATTAAATATAGGATTTGCTCATTAATGTCGAGATCCAAACTTCTCATCACCGACCAAACCATTAAGAGCGTCAGAAGGTGGACGAGTTGTGCGCCACCAACATTACACATTCAGATGCACCTCCGTATTCGACTGTACTTCAAGCCATCATCGTATTAAGTTCTATTAACCTCCAGTCCGAAAGGACTTAATTCGGCCGCCAGGAAGGTACCTCGCTCTATAAGCCTACTCCCCAGGCGGCTCAGTTTTTTTTATTTAGTTGCGTACAAGTGGTCGTACAAGTCTATCTTAATGTGCATCAATTTCTTACGGCACCGCAATGGAGAAAGGCCCGCGCAATAGTTAAAAAGAGTTTCCCTCTCGGTCTGTACTTGGTCATTTAATTGTTTTCATCGCGGTATGTAGGATGGAGACGTTAAGAGGAGTCCGAGATTCTCTCTCTCTCGAAGGGATGTCTGACCACAGCTATGACGCTATGAGCATTCCTTTTGCTGCATCGTAGCCGCACACACACAGAGAAGATGCGACTTTACGATAAGCCCATTTGTTGCGTTCAGATAAAAATCCTGAATTGGTACTAGCACAAGAATTATAAAATGCGTACCTACTAACTGCCTTGACGGAAACCAGATTTCGCGCAAAATATCGCCGTCGGGTTTCTCAGCGCCGCAGTTAGCCTGTACTGCACAGTTGCCGTACTGCGATGGATGCTATGGAATGGAGAATTTATTTATTTATTTTTTGCCGTGCTGTGTTGGGAAGGATTAGAGGTAAAGATGCGTTTAGAGTCGTCAGAGGGTGTTATCTATTGCTTCCTGAAGACAAACACTCTTTTAAGTGCATGCAAATTAAATGCTACGTCTGGAGTTGTTTGTTTGTCAAAGATTGATTATCGTTACATTTTAAGGACGTAGCAATTGAGTAGAGAGCTCAGATGTTCCGATCAATAAGTTGGAAGGAGGTGCAAAAATCGGGTTGTGTGATATTTATGTGTGGAGTGTGGACAGATTTTGACATCAATTTCTTCCTGTTTATGCAGCTGTCAAAGAAAACTCAAAAAGGTGTCATTTTGACTAATCAGATTTGTTTTCAAAATTAAAAGATTGAGAGGGCGGGCGGAAGCCCCTTCCGTCTAACTCCACTGCTTGAGAGATACGGATATTTACGAAAGACGTAAAGTTTGGCTACGACGAAACAAGCAGCTGCTTAAAAGCAATGAGTCTTATATTCCACGTGTATGGGCCGCTTAAGTATGTTGATAAAAATAAAAACCAAATCAATTTTTGGAAGCTATATTCACTCGCTACTTGACAGTCACATTGTTCGAGTGTCATTTTTAAGTGTTCTGAGCTTTACTTGCTATAATTCAATAAAAATTTTAGTACCGAAAACAGAAGTCGGCAATAGGATGTCCTATGTAGACCGGTGGGTAGTTAAATAAGCTGATCTCAGAAGTTAGAACCAAGAAAGTCATCGGACAACTTAACAAAGGCGAAAATGAATCTAAGTAAAAAACGCCCCTTCAAAAATGGAGGTTTTTACTAAGAATCCTAGCCCCAAAGTGGGGTACCACAGGGTTGAGCTACTTCCCCGATTTTCTTTTTCTGTTGATCAGTGATAGTTTTTTTAGGTTTTCTTCAGTTAAACTCAGGGTCAATAATGAAATGATTTTGATTGACAAAATTCGACTTTTTTCAGAAACACCAAGGTATGGTAGCAAATCCAACCTCCCCCATTCAGTGTGGTTGGATGGTCAAAATCTACATGTCGTCTACGGCATTTGTCCGAGGTCAAAAACTGAGTCGATCCAAAGACCATGTCGTCCGCGATAACCAAGCTCATAGACAGATCAAGGCAATCGAAGAAAATTCGGAGGAATTTGTAAGGACCCACGAGGGAATCCGTCAAATTCTAACAAGTTGCTTATAACTAGATCCACAACAGTATCTCGTCTGGTCCTTGACAGCTGCCATTGGGTCGTAAATAAGAAAATTCTTACCCTTTGCCCAGACCCTTTTTTCGACAGTAAAAACCACCTCCAAGGCAATCCCAATCGGGCCATTCCGTGTTTATGCCATTCATGTCTGAAATTCATCGCTGTAATTGGAATGCACGTACTTATAAAACAATTATAGCGAAACACATCCCCACCAAGGTATAGGTAAAGGTATTGCGTATGTTCGTTATTTAAAGGTTACAAGCCCTCTCATTGTAAACATTTGATGTCTACTCGCAGACGACTTCGCTCGCACTGCCCCAGCCACACATCACTCTGTGGGTGGCCAAAACATTTTTATTGATAATGTAATTCAGTCATAATAAATTTGTTCGATCATGCCAAAGCCTGAATACCGAACGCCAACTTGGGTAGAATCTATAATGTGTGTGTGCGCGGTTGCACAGCTGGATGTGCTTCGGCTAGACCGTAGTCCGTACATGGCCCGCAGTTTCTGCGCGCTGCGCTATACGGAGGCTTCTACAGGAATTCCTCCGCATCGGTATACACAGAACCAGTACACCATGTGCACACCATTCGCAACCTGTAATTAATAAACTCATCTAATTAAATTACCCACAAAGAGATAAGCGGGCTAGACTCCGTTAGGCATGGCTCTGCATATACGCGAGTGTATTCCCAAAACGGGGGGCTGCAAAATGCCATTAACTGCGCCCATCGCTGGCACAAACGAACAACAGATATATACGTATGCCTACTCCAAGAGCAACACACCAAATGGCCTTGTTGGGCTGTTGTTTTGAATTTTAATCAATAGCGCAGAGGTTGTGTTGCTTTTGTCTTTCTAATTTACTAGAATTTATTGCCCAGTCTTGGTCGTGGGTCTAAGGAGAGCGCGATTAACTTTTATGGCGTGCGCGAGCAGCCTTTCTCCCAGTAAACAACGAAGCAAATGATCTGATTTCTACGACTGTGCGCGGCAGGTGTAAAAGAACATGAGTTAAGTTTGAGACACGACTAATATTTTTTTTTTTTTTGAATTGAACCATACCTTCTGCGGGTCGAATGACCTCATTAACTTTTTAGCGTGGGACAGTCGGACAAGTTTGGATGATTTTTGCATCTGTAATAATCCTAGTCAACTGCAGGACCTACCGCGAAGTAGAATCGACGCTCGGAAGCTGTTAAGATCTGTATCGAGGACTCGTACAAGTTACTGCTGGAAAATAAAATTCATTAAACAGACGGATTGAGGAATTTTTATATTTTCAGATAAAAATCATAATTGCAGCAGTCGTTCGGCGGCGGTGCGCAGTCCGGTTTGCCGATCCTTCTGATGTGGCATGAGTGATTTGCCGACTGATTCGTTCAGTCCGGCCAAGGTGAATTTCTCGCGCAAAAGTCGTAGAAATCACTGATTGCAGATAGCCTAGGTTTCGATGTAAACGACCGCGTTAACAAGAAATTTATAACGTACGCGTATACGTAACAGGCCGATGCCAAGGCACAGACAAATTCCCGGTGTCCACTTCTGCGAGTGGCAACTTGTCAATACGCAATTAATCGTGTGTCCTTACTGTGAGTCTTGGCTCGCAGCCAAATATGGTTTGGCACAGTGAAAGTGTATCAATATCAATCAAGAGATACACTCCAGAGATTAGGATTGCGTTGGACTGTGGTTGAGACTTTTCTGTGTGTATACACTGAGGGAAAAGTTATTCCTATTTAGGTCTGTGGGTCTAAGTCGGTGCACAGTTTTTTTTTTCTGAGAGTTGTGCTACCACAGATTTTTGATCTATTTGGGTACCGGTTATCTGGTTTCTCGAAGAGGATTGATAATTTCGAATGAATTTATGAAAAACAAATATGTCATTTACCGATGTTTTTAATTTGAACTGAGTGCCCTTTTAGTTCAAACACTCTGTGCAAACATTTCGTGTAAGACTTTAAACCAAGAAAACCGTATCTTGGTCCTCCATAGATTGCTTATGATTATCGTTTTTTTAAGCTTCCCGCAAGGACTTAAAGACAAATTCGAAGTTGGAAATATAAGATCGAGATCTTAGATCGGAAGAATCCTGTTGAACATCGTTGTATTGGATAAAAGGTCAAAGAAAATGATGATGCTGAAAAAATATAATACCTTCGGCATTTTTCTAAAAACAACCCCATCTTCCTTTACAAACAGTTGAACAAGAAGCAAAATTAGATTAATGTAAAACAGCGTTGCCGTTTGGCCTCTTTTCAAGACCCCCACTTTTTAAAAATGCTCAAACTGGACCATTTTCCGGATTTTGTAAGATTAATAAAAGTTTTTTGTAAGGAATAGGTTTTTCTTTTTCTTTTTTTGTTAAAAATAAATGTTTTTTTTTTTAGTATTTTAGTTGGGGGCCCCTTTTTTTGGATAGGGCAAACATTTTTTAAAATATTTCAGCGGCAAAACATAATACCAACATTACAAGCAAGATGGCATGTGGCTAGTAGCTCCAACAAGCCGGCACAGCATGCCACTAAAGACAGAGGGCCTTACTAATAATCATATTTAACCTCCACACTAACCCCCGTATTAATAAACAAATGCGCACAAGTTAGTTAGCTAGTAGACGTCAGTTAGCATACAAAAATTTGACGTAACGAGTTGATAACTTTTACGCAGCGTTTATTAATACTGGGATAAATATTTTGTAGGTAACAATGTGCAATTTTGTATGGAAAATTTCGCCATTGTGAGTTCGAAAAATTAAACCTGGACACAAAAAATTATTATAAGAGTCGCGGAGAAAGTTTTGCGGACTCGCTGACCAAGATCGTGTTGATTTAGATAATCCTTAGACTTTGGAGAATTTCAAACACAATGGGACTTACCAATAATAATTTTGAGTTTCGACTCTAAATTTAAGTAGTTCACTGTGGCTATATTTTCAATACAAATTTAGCAATTCTTCCGTAAATTTAAAGTCAAGACTAAAATTTGTTATTGGCATCGCGCAATATATGTTAAGCTATGAGCGCAATACTCAAATCAAAAATTCTAAAATTTATAATTTTCAATTAGGTTCCACGGACTTTTTTTTAAATCTGACCACTGTTTGGTAACATAGATTTATCGACGGAAATAAGAAATGCGTTCTTCACCATGAATATTAAAAATTAATTCGAATGTCACGCCCTCTTTTTGGAGGCGTTTTTGACATAAATGCTGATTTGTGATACATTTTCTTGGTAAACGACCAATTTGACACAAATAATGGCGGCCACTGTGTTAAAATCGATAACCTGGTACCTTTCGAAACGCCCCCTTTATGTATGCGTTTTTCACCTAAATGCTGTTTTTGCGACAAGTTCCTTAAAAAGGTAGACATATTTCAATCACCGATACAAGATTATTCAACAAACGCTTTAGGCAAGACACAATAAAACTTTTCGCAATTCTTGTTAGAAACTAAAAAAAAAATACCGCTTAAAGTTAAAGGTGTTAGCTTGAATATAAACCTACTTTCGGGTCGCGAAAGACCTTACAGCTACTCCATCCTTAGTGCGTGAGACTATAGAGCGGAGTGCTCTTATTTGAATGCTAAAAATTCAATAGTACAAGAACAAGTGAATTATTTTTTAAAAAGAGCCTATTACAGAAAATATTTCTTTCCACCAATAGCCTGTTGGCTGTTTTCCCCTTCTTCTTATTCAATATGTTTGATTTTTTAATTAGTTCCAGCTTAATTTGTGGTCCGATTCCGATTAAGAGTTAAGAGGTTCTATAAATGTCCCATGACCTTGGAACGAAATACGATTTCTCACTCTATTTCCTAGTAACACTTTCAACAAAAATGACTAACAACAATCGGTCACTTCAATTGGAGTGAAAAAAAAGACCCGATTGGACACCCAACAACCCAACTATACTCAAATCACACCCGTTCGAACGGTCAGCGGAAGCACTTTCTGTAAAAAAATTGCGCACTCCCTTCTAGTCATACAGAAACGCATAGACACAGTTGCGGAACTAGCCGACACTCCATTCGGTATCTTATCCACTTATCTGTGGCACTACAAGCAAGCGATCTCCCGCTTAACCAAAGTATACAAGTTTACCATTATTTTCCGATTTAATTTGCTATAATTCAGGTATTTACACCATAGTTGGGTATTTTTTTTCCATGTGAACGCAAACGTGTTGCCTTTGCAAGGGGCGCCCTAAATATGTCTATCTGTCTGCGGCTGTTGTCGGGCGGCGTCACAATCTGTATAATAATACACCGCATGGTGTTGATCTCACCGTCGACCATTTAAAAGCCACTTGCATGCGAACGCCAAGATTTATGGTAGATTTCTGCAAGAAATGATTTCCGAACAAATTTACCGGCTCCAAGTTGGGGATCGGGATAATTCGCTGCTGAGCTGGTCTCGATTTTGGTTGACGCGCAGTGCGACCGATTTATCCGCAAAAGGTGAACCGATAAAAATCAAGCTGCCTATACAGAGATACGCGCGCAGTTTGTTCGCAGCTCTGTGAAAATTTCAAAAAGTGGCAAACATGTTATTGCGGGGAAGGAAAATGCCAATTTACCCGGCTACCACCTTTAAATTTCAAATGCACAGCTATTTGACACGAAACAATAAATTAAAAATGCAAATGCGATAAATTTCAATTACATGTAGGACATATGCGCTCAGGAGACGAACCTTATTCAGATGGCGGGAATAAAAATCCAACCTGCAGCCGAGGGTAGCTACTTGCAAAAGTCACACCTGTGTTTAAATACTATGTAGGTATATATGCGCGCGGGGTAATTGTCACTTTGATTAATATCTACGGTAGTCTTAAATTGCCGCAAATTTATTTCAAGTGAATAGTTACATGCAGCAGTCAAAGATGCAGTTTCTCTTATATACACAATTGCGGAATTCAATTAGTCAGATAGCATCACTCGGTACAGTCAAGTGAAATACTTAATAATTAATCATGCTTGTAGCCACTTTCGCAGTCAATTACTCAAATGAGCTGATGATATGCATCGAAGTTGTTAAAAGAAATACTTTTCCTTGCAGTTGCAGTTGCACAGGGTGGATTGTCTACTCTATCAAACAGACAGATAATCTTCACATGAATTCTCCGTCTTCCGAGCTCCAGTCACGATTAATGCGGTTGTAGGAGAGACGCAGACGCATAAGGACTGCTCGACGTCGCCTCGTCATCGGCGGTGGCGAACAACAGAGCGATTTGGGAAACGTACAGCATACCTACCGAAGTAATGAATTCAAATTTCCCAAATCAATCAATCGCGAGGAGTAATCGTAAACGGCACTTTACAAATATGGAGTTGGCGAGTTGTTAGCTTCTTGTTAGCGGAGGAGAAACCACGCATTTGTTAGAAATGCAAGTACACTGAAGGAAATCCACGGACCTACCTATAGGCTTAAGTTGCCGTACAATCATCACTTCACTGGACATGAATATGAAACAAGCCAGACGTTTAGAAAGCGTTGTTAGAAGCTTGGTAGTCTATTTTGTTATTTTTATTTTTTTTATTTAAGAGATTACCAGTCTTACCTCATCTCTTTTATTGCTTGTAGGAAATATCACAAAGCTGACCATAGGAATTTCTCTCCAGTTTAATTGACTGTCCCTGAGGCCTATAAGTCATCATTTGAGAAGAGTGATCCATTTGGAACCATTTAAATTAGTTGACCAAGGGCATCCTTCACAGCTGGTCCGCAGATTTAAGATATTAGGTACAACGTTTTTGTTTAAGCTCCTGAGATGTGACATTGCAAATTTTTGCGGGACTTTCATCATCGAAACTACGATTTTAATTGTTTGTATTTTTGCTGGCCTGGCTTTAAAACTCAGGAGAATCTTTTAGTCTTCAAATTGTTTCAAAAACCACACAATAAAATGGTCCTTAAAAAAAATTACATAAAGTAAACACCAAAACCACGATGGATACTAAATAAAAAAAAATTAAAAACAATCAAAAATGTTAGCAAAACGACCATAAAACGTCCCATAAAACCCTCAGAAATTCTAATAAAGAGCGGTCCAAAAATGAATTAAAAACGCTCTTAAAACTATACCGAGTAAAAGACCAGAAGAAGAAGACATTCGTCATTTAAAAGAAATAAGTCCAATGTCTCTTCCCATACAAAAATCAGAGCATTGCTCGCATTTGCAAGCACGTCACGAATTTTTCGTCGTTGCGCTCCGCAGAAAAACGGCCTTAACACAGGAAGGCTTATAGTTTTTATTTCATACCTATCGGTCAACTTATTGGGCTTTACTCAAACTTTACTGTCGATTGTAGGCACCTTTATTTTACTATAAAGACGCATATTGCCGGCACGGGAAGTAAGACCAAAATAACTCTGAAACCCTATAAAACCCTGAGGCTTTTTGAGCGTTAAAATTTGAGGAAGTAGGGTAGGTACTGCTGTTTGTCTGCTTAATCTAAAAGAGGTTCACTATAATAAAAAGATCACAGGAGCTCGTGAAGTTTGTTTGAAGGACCGACCCTATAGACTATAAAGTCGAGAATTATGGCGTAAGCCTGGTCGAATTTGTTGGAAGTCAATATAAAGCTCCCACCATACCAAGTGGCAACTTTACAAAGGGCTTTTTCAGAAGAAACCATTCGTTTTGAAGACCAAGTTTAAGGCTGTTCTCAAGTCTTTTCAGACGAAGAGATATCCACCCGCCGACCATAAAAGCTAGAAATAATTTGCGAAAGCGATAACTTGGCCGAAAATACTCGTATCATCATCTCTGCTGACCAAAGGCTGTCTTAGGTTAGGTTGAGTGGGGTTGTGAGATAGGCACCAAGGCGGGCCCATTGCCATCCCCAGAAAAGGCTGTCTTACATCTCTTGCATACTGCAATTTGATTTTGAAAACAAGCTGCGGCTGGCCCTTTAAACACGCATCAAGTTTGCAAATGCTTAGCGACATCGACATAGAAAATCAAATCGACTCCATTTCACACGTGAGCAACAGAAAGCCAACTCGAATAATAACAGCAACGCGGTTTTATTATACTTGTATACGCGTAAAAGCAATTTACGTAGCCAATGTCATATTTTCTGAACTTTGCCCGCATGCAGCACCGCATGAAGCAATCCGACACCCGTGCTCGCTGCGTGGTGGCGCGCGAGTTAAGGACCCTTAACCATATAGTCTAAGGACCATCTATTAAGATTTATCTAAAATAAACGTTAGATAACGTGTACCTACCTAGATAAGGGTAGAAAATAATAATAATAACTATGAGATAAGAAATGAAAGGAGATTGTATTGTAACCTAAAATATGTAATAAGAACTATGAGATAAGAAAGGAAAAGAGATTGTATTCGAACACACAGTAGATAAGAAAAGATAGATTAAGAATAAAGAAAAGGTTTTATTTTGAACCAAATACATAGATTACTAAGTAGGATATAAATATAAGAAACGAACACGCAAGGGGTAGTCTAGAAATAACATCGACTTAGACCACAGTTCGGTGATAATAAACTTGAACTAGTAATTAAAATAAATATAAATAAACAGGACTATAAAATCCTAAAAAAATATAATTTGTTTTAATTACGAAATATACGCGAGTGTATTAAATTGGCGATCCTGCCAGGAGACAAATAAATTGTTTATCTTCACGGAGCGGACCAAAGGAAAATCGGGAATCAGATCCACATAGTGGCACCCATCAAACGTTCCTTCATACGAAGCAACCTGAACAAAGATACATACGTATCCAACGTAAAAGTTTTATGAATAGATTTAAGAAAAGAAAAAATTTACACGACAATCGTCGCGAGATAATAAGTGAAAGTGAAAGTGAAAATAAAGAAGTAGTCATCAAGATGGCAGAACCAGTTGATCTAGCAACCTTAGCAGCAAGATTCTCACAAATGGAGATGTACTGCACACAGTTAAACAATAAACTGCAAGAAGCAAAT
Organism: Cheilosia impressa; assembly: GCA_948293265.1. NCBI lineage: Eukaryota > Metazoa > Arthropoda > Insecta > Diptera > Syrphidae > Cheilosia > Cheilosia impressa. The sequence goes on along the minus strand of OX411881.1, from coordinate 1,833,019 downwards.
AGACAGACAGAACAATTGTCTAACATAATAAAACAACCTAAGCATAACCAACCAATTGGTACAGAAATACAAATGCCTATGGAAATAAATTCAAGACAAATAGTTCAAGCACAGAGGAAAGCAGAACATCAACCTCAGCGAAACAACTATAACCCATATAATAATAACCAGCATTGGAAGAGAGGAAGAGAGGATAGCGGGCAGTATAGGCAGCCGCAGCACTATCAGAACAACAATCAACACGTCAACAAACAACAAAGGGTGAACCAGTCATCACAACTACAAGAAGAAGACGGAGACAGCATGTATGCAGAACCGGAAGAACAAAGGGTAAATAACTTAAGATTTGACCATTTAAAACTAGTTGACGGGTTGCCTTGTTTAAAATTAACATCTAGCATTTCTAACAAAACTTATAAAATATTAATAGATACGGGAGCAACCCACAATTATATAGATAAAAAATGCAATTCAGCGGAAAGAATAAAAATTAAGGAAATCAAAATTAAAACTATAAACGGGTATTCCATAGTAAATACAAAGAAAATAATTTATTTAATGAATACTAAAATAACATTTTTCGAATTAAATAATATAGATTCATTCGATATGATATTAGGATTAGAAGGTTTAAAAGAATTAAACGCCGAAATAAACTTGAAGGATATGACCTTAATCACCATGTGCAGTGACAATCAATCCGAAAGTAAACTAAACTATATCATAGGAGAAACGTTATATAAAAAAGAAATAGATAGTTTGATGAAGGAAAATATCGGCATAGGACCACTGCCCTTTACTACTACAATAGAAGCTACAATCAGAACTATAAATAATGAACCCATATGGACCAAGCAATATCCATATCCGATAGCCGACAATGAATTTGTCAATAAAGAAATAGCTAAATTATTAAAAGAAGGTATTATTCAAAGAAGTAATAGTCCATACAATAGTCCGATTTGGACAGTACCAAAAAAGGGTCTTAGTGAAGACGGAAAACCAAAGAAAAGAATGGTAATAGATTTCCAAAAATTAAACAATAAAACAATAACTGATAGATATGTGATCCCAGATGTAAACATGACAATACAAAATCTAGGAAAAGCCAGATATTTTACAACATTAGACTTGGAATCAGGATTCCATCAAATTAAAATTAAAAAAGAAGATAGGGAAAAAACAGCATTTTGCGTAAATGGAGGTAAATATGAGTTCGTAAGAATGCCTTTTGGACTCAAAAACGCGCCCTCTATATTCCAAAGATGTGTAGACGACATATTAAGAGAATATATCGGGAAATTCGCGTATGTTTATATAGATGATGTGTTAATATATTCCTCATCAGCCGAAGAACATATGAAACACATCAATATAATTTTCAACGCTCTTAACAAAGCAACATTGAAGGTTTCGGATGATAAATCCAAATTTTTCCAATCAGAAGTCGAATACCTCGGACACATAATTAAATATAATAGGATAGGGACAAATCCGGAAAAGGTAGAAGCAATTAATAATTATGCAATTCCCCGAACGTTGAAAGATCTGAGAGGTTTTTTAGGAATGACCGGTTACTATAGGAAATTTATCAAAGGATATGCAAGCATAGCTAAGCCCCTAACGATACACCTAAGAGGAGAAAATGGTCAGGTAGGAAAAAATAAGAGTAAAAATACTTGTATAAATCTAGACGATGCAGCAATTAAAGCCATTAGTAGCTTGAAAGCACATTTGAGAGAACAAGTAGAGCTATTCCAACCAGATTATAGTAAACCCTTTGAACTAACGACAGACGCATCTAACATAGCTATTGGAGCCGTCCTTAGTCAAAACAAAAAACCTATATTCTTTTTAAGTAGAACTCTGACAAAGACAGAAGAAAGTTATGGAACGAACGAGAAGGAATTATTAGCCATCATATGGGCACTGCAGAAGCTAAGAAATTATGTATACGGAGTAGCGGATTTAACTATATACACAGACCATCAATCGTTAGTATATTCAATATCGGAAAAAAATCCGAACACTAAATTGAAGAGATGGAAAAGTATAATAGAGGATTTCGGTGCAAGGTTAGTATACAAACCGGGACACCTGAATGTAGTTGCAGACGCTCTTTCGCGGCAACAAATAAATACTTCAACAATAAGTACAGTTCACTCAGAAGAGAGCTCATCTGAAGATGTAATCAAAGTAGTAAGCCAACCATTTAACACATATAGCCTACAGGTAGAATTAATACCGAACAACGAAATAAATGAAATAAAAACACAAACCGTTTTTGAAAAAAAGATAAGGCACACTATTTATTTCACAACGGAAGATGAACTGTTAGGAAATTTGAAAAAAATTCTTCAACCTAACAAGATAATAGCAATACATGCAAAACCAGAAGACATGTATACATTCGAGAAAAAGATAAAAGAAGTCTTTATACGAAATAGGTTTATACACACACCCATAAAATTGGAAGATATTACCAACCTAGAAGAACAAATAAAGATAGTGAAAGAGACCCATGAGAGAGCTCATAGAGGATTCAAAAATAACATTCAAGAGATAAATCAAACATATTACTGGCCAAGCATGAGGAAACAGGCAAAATGTTTTAATAAAAAATGTGTAGCATGCTTATTCGGTAAATACGAGAGAAATCCAGTTAGAGAACCATTGAACGACTCAGAAATTCCAACACAAGTAGGAACACACATCCACATGGATCTATACTTCAACGACAAACATTCATTTCTAGTATCAAAAGATAAATATTCAAAGTATCTGGTCATACGAGAACTAGAAACAAAGGAGAGACTTTATGATAAAATGGAGGAAGTCTTATCAAATTATTTCCCAAATTGCGAGAGACTCATGACTGATAACGAAAGTTGTTTTAACACCCAGATGGTAAAGCAAATGTGTATAAAATATGGAATCAAGAAAGTACAGACGCCAGTCTATAGATCGACAGCAAACGGGCAAGTCGAAAGTGCACATAAAACAATATCAGAACTCTCAAGGATATTTATGGTACAAAACAATACCAATCTAATCGAAGAAGTATTTAGAACAGTGCGTGAATTAAATTACACAATTCATTCCGTCACAGGCTACAAACCTCAAGAAGTGTTTTTTAATCAAGAAAAATTCAAAGATTCAAATATACACACAAAACTTATTAAAGCATCGGAAAAAGTCCTCGAAAGACTTAATAAAGGAACAAAACATAGAACCTACCAACAAGGAGAACAAATAATGGTAAGAATTTCAGGGATTAGAAAGAAAAGTAATACTAGATATATTAAAAGAATAGTAAAGGAAGACCGTGAGGACACGATCTTAACAACGAAGGGGATAGTTGTACACAAAGACAATATTAAAAATTATTCTTTCCCTGTAGATGACGAAATTAGCATTCCTCATATTACTCGTGAATGCACTAAAGCATACTCAAGGAACAACAAAAATAGAAGAACATACTAGAAGTAAGAGATCTATAAATTTCTTAGGATCTGCTATTAAATTTATATTTGGTAACCCAGATCATGATGATCTTATTGAAATACAAACCAAAATAAATAATTTAATAGAAAATAATAACAAACAGAGGAAGGTAAACTCTAGATTCGAACAAATCTTAAAGAATTTCGAGGGATACAATTTAAAAGAACATATAATCTTAGAACAGGTATATGAAGAGTTACTCTTACTAACTAGAACGATAAACGCAGCAAAGAATAATGAATATCTTTCAGAAGCATTAGATATAACGGACATAAAAGAAATAATAAAACATGAGTTAGAGGAAGTTCCAATAATAAATATTTTAGAATATGCAACCATATCAATTGCTAGAACGGAAGAACTTTTTATAATAATATATAAATACCCAATATTAAAAATACAATGTAAATGCTATAAGGTAACCCCGATAAGTTTCAAATATGGGAAAATACAAACAGACGAATTAATAGCATTTTGTGAAGATTACATTAGAATAAAAAAATGTCAAAACTATTTAGGAAAAAATATTTGCGAAGAAAATATTGAAAAAGAAGAATGTATAATTCCATTATTAAAAAATAAAAAATCTAAATGTATGTAATATTAAACAAGAATATAATTTTGATATATTAGAAATAGTACCAGGAGTAATATTAACTCATGGAAATCATAAAATAAATAACGAGACCATATACAATGTGAAATTAATCACATACGAAGATACTGTAAATATAGATGGAAAAAATTATAAAAATATGGATGGAGCCATTAAAGAAATAATAGCAAGAAAACATAATAATGATTTTTTTATAAATACTGTTATAAAAACAGAAGGGCTATATGCATTCAATAATATTGATAGCCTAAACAAAATAATGATTCCATTTGAGGAACATCCTATATTATCAATTATAAACACAATCATAATCATTGTGATAATTATTGTTATAGCTTATGTAATAACGAAAATCGTTAATTTTATAATCGAATACAGAAAACTAAAAACTGAGCAAAAATTCATTGAGTCATATGAAAAAGAAATGGCAAAAATTAAAATGAAACAATTAGAAAATCGGGACGATTTTATTAAAGAAGGGGGGGAGTTAAGGACCCTTAACCATATAGTCTAAGGACCATCTATTAAGATTTATCTAAAATAAACGTTAGATAACGTGTACCTACCTAGATAAGGGTAGAAAATAATAATAATAACTATGAGATAAGAAATGAAAGGAGATTGTATTGTAACCTAAAATATGTAATAAGAACTATGAGATAAGAAAGGAAAAGAGATTGTATTCGAACACACAGTAGATAAGAAAAGATAGATTAAGAATAAAGAAAAGGTTTTATTTTGAACCAAATACATAGATTACTAAGTAGGATATAAATATAAGAAACGAACACGCAAGGGGTAGTCTAGAAATAACATCGACTTAGACCACAGTTCGGTGATAATAAACTTGAACTAGTAATTAAAATAAATATAAATAAACAGGACTATAAAATCCTAAAAAAATATAATTTGTTTTAATTACGAAATATACGCGAGTGTATTTAATTCGCGCGGAAACCAAAAAGCCTCGAAAAATCCAGTTCAACTGCAGTTGGATAATTTTCGCTTAGCCAAGTGTAACACGATCGGAGACAAACTGAAAATAAATGCCAATTCAATGTTCAGCAATAAAATAGTGCTGCGCGCCAAATGATATACCAAATAGTCCACTGCAGCTGTAAACGCGCGCGCAACGCACAATAACCTCCTTTCTTGTCCTAACCTCAAACGGGGGGCAAAAACAGAAAAACAGAAGAAAAAAAAAAATACAACACACATTGGGAAACAGAGAAACGCAAATATAGAGAAATCCGCACAGTCAGAGGATCTTTAATTACAGTTACAATGAACTTTACGACTCCCCATTAGTGGGCAATTTGAAAACCCCGCATACTGCGCGTACTGCGTCCACCTCTAACTCCAATATCCGTTCGACATCGAGAAGAAAACCACAGCCGCCAGTCAACGCCATCTTTGTGTGGTACGTGGTGCTGTCGCAGCGTGTTACTGCCGCACCGCGAAGCGTTAAAAGATGCATCGAACGCGCCAGCTCCGCATCGAATCTCGATCAAATTGTTTCGCATTTCAATTCTGACCTAGACCCGCCGCCGAACAACGTGCGAGTCCGAATGCTCTTCTGTCACACGATAGATAGATACATGCTGGCGGTCATGGGTGGAGTACTCATAATTAAATTCCAACCTTTGAGTGTGTGGTAATTTAACTGGGGACGGGGAGCGCAGCCCAGCCTCGGATCGGGTATCATCCAACAATGTTGGACTAGGTGAATGTCAGTAGCAAGTTGAGGTAATGCGATGCTCCGCCGCGACTGAATTACTGAATTACATAACGAAGAAAGGAGTAATTGCCCAGGTGTGTTCTGCTCGGCTAGCTAGAACATGGACAAGTTTCCCTGTGCAGCTACAGCAGACGGACAGTTGGTTCTTTTTTGTCAAATTGCATTCCATTTAATTGGACACTTTGACATTTGCACACTGAATACCACTTTGCTGCAGTGTCACCACTCAATTGCAATTGGCAATTCTATATCGCTGACTCCGTATAAGGTTATGATTTCATTCCACAGCGACGCGACGTTGCAGCCGCATGTATTCAAAAATTTCCATTCCACCTAGGTAGATGTGTTCCTGGTTTCCATTCATTCATCCCAATGGAATAGCGCAGTCGGTCGAGCGGGCTGTGGTTCTCCTAAAAGAACATGCTCCCATTTATATGAAGGAATGCTGCAGCAGCCACAACTAGGATCCTGCAGTGCTCTGGAATTGTTTAAATTTGATTGGCTACCAAATTTGGCCGCAGTGTATCTTCTGTGTGGTAAAGTTGGGGTACACCAGAGGTCGCTCCGCGCCGGCACGTCTACATATGGAGTTCTGCTGATTGGTTTAGTGTCGACATAGACGGTGCTCTCATCATCAGATGACCATCTGCCATTGGGACAGTTTATCGGGCTGTGACGTGAAAGGAGATGTTGTGAGACAGCATTGCTAACAACAGTCAGTCGACAGCGACGAGTGTATTCGATGACAGTCTGTCATGATGGGAATTTTAGTCCGGTATATGTTTTGGAAGGTGTGGCTTTTTGCAACGCTTATCTGGCTTGATAGAGAAAATTTTCATCTGAGTAAAGATAAGTAGGCTTCCCAGAGGATGTGGACGACGATCCAAATTCCATCGAAGGATGTTTGCCGGACTATTTAGTTGCTAGCTACTTCAGATTTGAACACGTGAGAAAATCCAGAGCTCCATCCACTGATGAGTGGAAATTCCGGAGACCCTTTTAGTCTGGTATGGGCAAACCGAATAAGTTCAAAAACCTAACTTACGAGTTCAAAGTCGGAGAATAATTCTTGTGTATGGAAGCTAGAGTTTGACGATATGCGGCTGCCGAAAGAGATTAAAAAAGGTAGGTAGCGAAGTATGCTGCCAGCAGCCCTTTTTGAGCCTCAAGACCCAATATTTAAAAATTATCAAAATTACCTTTTTTCAGTTTGAGTTCGATGCAGAAATATGCAAAAAAAAGTGTTTCGTAATAAATATTGATAATTTTTTTATTTTTTAGTTATAAATAAATTTTTTGCTGCTTTGTTTTGTTCTTTTATTTTGCTAAATTAGTGTATTTTATGGGTGCATTTTTTTGGTGCTTCGGGCCCTTTTTAAAAATGTTCAGTGGCAACGCTGGTCCCAAGGTTAATATTTTTGCAATAATATTTTAACTCAGTTCATCTATTTCTACTGGAACTGCAAGCTGAATAATTTTTTCCCAACCTTAAAAAAGTTGTGTACCTGTAACTAAGACCATAGACAGCTGCATGCTCCTCTTTAAGCGCTGTAACTTAGCCCTGGAAGGCACATATTGAGCAGGACTTATCAAGAACAACAAAAACGTCCGAGTGATGCATGGGCACTTGGAATTTTCTACAAACAAATATTTGCTCTCGACTTATTTTCCGGTGTTGACATTTTTTAGAGAAGAAGCTTCAACCCCAGAAAGATCCAATTAAGAACTGTGCAAGAATACGGTCTTAGTGAGAAAAGATACAGAAATAGCAGCCCAACCAATTTTCGAAATCTTTGATAGATGGACTTGGACAGTGACCTAATAAATACATACAACTGAAAGCAGCTGGCTATCCATCATTCTGGCTCGAGAAGATTGTTAGTGGATGCCCTGACTCGTAGCGTCCCAAGTCCACCCTGTCCCTGGGGAGGTTTTCTCTACTGATTTGCTTCCTTAGTTACAAGTTACATATCTCTATGAGTCTTGGGCCCTCGACCCCCGCCATCATGTGCAGTTTCTTGCAATATGCTTCGGCACTCTTCAACTGATCACCAACATAGGTGGATTTGGACTTTCTCCGACGATCTCCATTGCTTTTGTTCATGGTTGGCAGGTACTCTTCCTTTGCATGCGGTTTGCTACGGGTGAGTCTTCTTTTTATATTGCGTATCCGATCTACAGCCACAAATTTTGGTTACTGAACTGTCCTCCATAAAGCAGCGTGTTCCTTCTTTTTAAAGGGGCGTGGCACTTACTAAATAAAGATATTCATAACCTCATATCTAGTATAGCTTTAGTTTCTAAACTTGGTACATCGATGCACATTGTGTTTAAGAACCTAAAGAAAATGTTGACGGGGTTGTAGAAGGAGGCATGGCACCTTCTATTCAACAAAGTCATAGCTTACCTTTTATAAGAGCTTTAGCTTTGGTTTCTTTTGGCATCTTCCCTGTTGAAAGCATTTTTTAGCAAGTAGCTCATAAAAATCTTCGTTTAGCTAGTATTTATCATTTGTGGTAAAACAATATGAGGGAGTCTACCTACAGAAATCCACCTTTCATTTGGATAATAGTTCATAAAAATCTGATTCTAAAAAAAAACGTACGACAAAATAAAGTGCAGGATGTCCACGTTTCCACAGGTAAATAAGATTCCTAGTGGACCTACTGGACGGACTTATGAGCAATAGGTTCAACTGGCTTAGGGTGCTACTTGCACACCAGAGTGTTATGCTTGCTTCAGTGCCCAAATTTGTTCTCATCCTAGTACTAAGCCGGCTGGCGCTTTCCATGACTGGGTGAACCGATCTTCTCTTAAGTCAGTCCTTTTTTTCACTGTGCTAACCATTAAATCTGATTCAGTTTATCAAGACAATTGGCAACCGGCTCCCGCTCCATCGGCAATTAGCAAGCTCCTGTTAATCAAGTGATTGTATCAAGTTCTGCTTTCCCACAGCACTACACAGAGATTCATTAACACCTTCGGCATTCACAACGCCGCCCAGGCCACTCAACACGTTGCCTAATCCGCCAATAAAATGTCTTGATAAAACAGAGATTTTCAATCAAAGCCGAACACTGCCTTTGTGCGGCTACTTTGTGCGTAATAAAAACTGAATGCCCTCACCTCACGCCAGTGCGATCTGTAAACTTGCGTGAGACTGCGCGTTCATAATAAATTTTAATCCGATTAGGTGACACTCAAGCTTTATGAATGGCAGACAACAAAAGTCGACTCAAGAATGAAGTCATTACCTCACACTCAGACTCAGGTGGCAGCAAAACGATGACAAACATTTGCATGCAGACAAAAAAAAGAGAGAAAAGAAATCGTCTTCTGTTTTGTATTACCCAGCCAAGCGATATGTGTGGCCAGGAAGAGGTTCGCGAATTTCATAATCGCGGATCACCATTACATGTGCACAAAGCGTCATAAACAAGACACTGCGCTACAGAGATTAGGCTGGAATCTCCCCGTGTCGGTCGTTAGGTGCATTCAACTGCCTGCCATCTGCGAAATATGATTAATCCGACATGTGAACTTAGACCTTGGCGCGCAATTATTCACATACACAGGAAGAGTGGCCGCACAGCTATCTGGCAAGATCAGGTGTTTCACTGGTCCACAGCCAGGTGCTGCTGAGTGCGCTGTGAACCGCTGCACCGAATTAGGGATCGAGAGAGTTTTTCTTCTTTTTAATTAAGCAACAAAATTACCATACAACTGAGGTGCTGTCGGTAAATCATCGAAATCAGTTTCGATCTTGAGGTCATTTGCATGGTAATCTCGGCCGTATAAGGCTGAACATATGTCTCACATTCATTATGCGTCTATGAATTAATTTTCGTAGGACTGCCGCCGTTAGATGCTAATTGATTTCGGGAAACGCATTTTTAGGCAAATTCCCGTGAGTGGATGCGATAAGGAGGGCTGCCTCTCTCTCTCTCTCTCTCACTCTGAGTCCATACCTCCACCTATAAGTGGAGGAATTTATGAGACATCGTCTCGTCGGCTTGGGCGAATGAAAGAGCTTGTCAGATGTATTTACATAAAAATCAGGAGGGACAGTGATTTTAGTTTTATTTAAATCTGCTGCACCGACCTGCATGAGTGCGACTAATTAGGTACAACTCGCGCTGATTCATTAGGCTCTTCCAATTTGCTTTTTACGACAGTGCAGACAGCATTGGACCACTTCAGACTTACATGCTGTTGACCTTTTTCGCACACACCTTCGCATCTCGGTGAGGGCTTCTTTTCGTGCGCCCACTTGTAGGTAAAGGTAGACTTTTGAGTTGCAGTAATTGGACGAAACTTTAACAGCCTAATTAGCACTTAAACAGGGCACAGTACAGGAGCAACTTTTTTGAGATCCGCACTGATGTCTATTTCAGTCGTATATAACTGTTGAAACAATTAAAGAGGACGAAGTTTACAACCATGGGCACAGTCTCTAGGAGTTGATGACAACATATAAGTTAGTGCTTTAATTGCAACATCAAACTGTAACAGTTAAAACGTACACTCGTCTAATTATTGCACAAGGGAGAGTTTCAAGAGGTATGCCAACTAACTACTGAAATGTTGATTGTGATTGCAAAATCCAGCTGTAGCTGGGAGTGCGTGTACTTTCAGTGGAAGTGATTTTGAGTTCTGAACAAAATAAAAAATTTATCATCCAATTTTAGATGAAGGATTGAAGGGTGGGTATATAAGACCAATTTTGATATCGGATTCTGTATCTCAGAAAATCTGAATAAAACCTTCAGCGCGGAACAATACGAACACTCTACTTGACACTGTTTTCCCAAGTATGTACCTAAAAGTTATTTGAGTTTAGTTGACACCTTTCTAGTGATGCGTTCCTAGAACTGCTATATAAATTTGACACCGTCGAGCTTCCCAAGTAACAATAAGTGACTTGAGTTCATGTTGACACCTTTCCAGTGATGTGCCCGTGATACCTCTAATAAACTGCGTTCAGCGCCATCCACTTTCAGGGACCGGGAACTAGGAGAACGTTGCGAAACAAGCTATGAAAAAGTATTCCAGTTTATGTCAACTTATTGCAAATGTCACTCTGAAATGTTTTATTGAGCATGCGTCTTTATGAGCAAGTTGCAAATCCAAAATTTGGACACAGCATATCTACAATTGTAGTTATCGAGAAAATAGAGAAATTCAAGCCAGAAACAGTCGAGATAAAAGAAGTCCTATGTTGGCTGATGGAAAAAGGTTATGCCCGTCAAAGATAGCCGCATAGCTTGAAGCCAAATAAATCTTTCGAATAAGTTCCTTTAGACTGTAGCTCATCTCAGGGATACGCAGCTGTGCTTAAGGTTCACCATTGTGCTGATGCTTACGGAAGCGTTTCAGGCTGTAAGGGCAACCACTGAACTACAACAGTTGTACCTTTAAAAGCCTTTTAAGGTGTTCCAATTGATTGTTATCAACTTATGAAGCAGGATGCTACCGCAACCATTAGTGGAAATCATTGTTTAAAACCAACCAACTTTCGGTTAAAAACTACCAAGTAATCTTGCTAATATAACTCCTACAGGGTTAGTGGATTCAAAACTACCGAGTCAACTTGTTAAGGGGAAACTTTCTTTAAAAATAAACCTCCTCCCCCTTTTCTCGGTCGTAAAAACCGAAATAAGACTGTTTGGTTGACATTAATCTAGAAACTTGGTTGATAACAACTAATAAAGTGTGTCCTTTTTTTAAGAGCGTTCTGTCTCGGTAGTTTTAAACATCGAATACGGACTCGTTATTTTTCAACAGAGACTTGGTTAATTTCAACCCATTCATTGTTAACTGACCAAAAGTCGCACTCGGTGCAGAGTTACTTTTGAGCGTTAATGTGACAAATCTGATTCTGAGAGTGGTTATAAGAGCTTGACAGCTTGTCATCACTTCGTATTTTCGTATACGATATAGAGAAACACGCAACATAGGCTTGGCGAATATTTAAAGGATTTTTGTCTATCACTTAAGAGATATTTAAAAATGCTTGCCCTGGTGCGTGAGCATTTTTTTTTAGCTTCTGCCTCTAGCCCCTAAACGCGCGGGGCCCGTAGCATTCGCTACTCTTGCTACGTGGCTCATCCGCCAATGTCTGTCAGTCAGAATTATAGGTCATTCTAGATAAACATAGGCAGATAAACAGGTTGACATAGCTGCAGGCCGTCAGGTGACCTTATTTCCTGTGCCCGATGTGGGTCCGACAAGTTACTGTTCAGCGTGCATTTCCCACTCGACTCGCTTTTAACATTATCCTAGATTTGACTGCATCAAGTACGAAACTATTTCATTGTGGAAATGAGGAAAAATAAAAACTTTCGCATGGTAGCAGGTGCGGCTGCGTATGGACAGTAGAAACAGAATCAAATTTATATGCAACCACCCAACTCTGAAACAGTGTCCTCTACGCAATTATCCCCACTGACTTACCAGCACTTCCACTAAACGCCTTCAATCAGATTCACAAATCACAAGTGAACCAATCCACGGCGCGATATGACGGCCACTTATCAGAATGTGCCATGTTACTTGTCGTCAAGTAGTGACACAAAAGCTGTTCTTTCTACTTATGCCATTAATTCAGATCCACAATTCATCTCGCTCTTGTCCACGAGAAAGACCATGGGTTTCGCTTGTTTGCCCTTTTTTCTTCTAGCCCACAAACATGTCTGCTGTCAGTTTTTGCCCGGCGGGGTATTTGCTTTGGAATCTCGCGCGTTCCAACAAGGATTATCTCCTCTTCCTCATCACTCTATCTCTGGTGTGATAGAGTGATAGCTGCTGCTGCCGCCGCTCTTGCTATGATTTAATGGACACAAATCTCGGACAGCTTTTAGTTAAACAGAATAAGATGGCTCCCAATTGGAGCGGTAGCAGATGATAATGAGAATTGAGAATGCGCGTTCGATTCCTTGGGAATGCCTATGTTGACGACAACGAGCACAACGGACTGTGCGTATACAATTCGAGACGACGACGACGACGACGCGACGGCGACCGGAGAAAAACACCAATACTACCAGTTGCATGAAAAACTAGAACAGATATCAAGAGCCATGTATCGCCATGCTACTTGGTCGGTTGGTTTTGCTTTGTTCTTGGATGCTGGATGGTTCCCTTTGGGCAAGAGTGCTGCCTCGGCTGCTCCTTTCCACCGGGCATTGCAAAAGTTGACTGATTCCATAGAAAGAAAACATGGAATTGTCTGAGTTGGAGTTGGAGCTGTTCTATTCTTCTTCTTCTTCTTCCGGCTCCCCTCTAATGCCTCTCTAACGTTTTGCATTCTTGCAAGTGAAAAACTTACAATTCACCAAACTACCCCTTGTACTTGTATGCAGAGGCTGCTGTGAGTGGCTATACACGTATACGCCTTGATGAGGCAAATAAGTTTTTGTTGAGGAGAGTCGGAGCGAGATTCATTTATGTCAATTGAGGAGCTTAAAGACGGACACAAAAGCAGGGCCTGTTCCTCGTTCTATTCTGGCGCAGCACAGGTGCATGGAAAATTAATGCTCACTGCTGGGGAATAAACCAGCCGAGGAGAGAGAGAGTGTGCACTCGTAGATAAATAGAATGCATTCGGAGAAAAGGAGAAAAAGCGGAATGCGCACAACAGCACAAAGGAGAGAGATGGTTGTTATCATTTATAGACAACATCAAGAGTTATACTGCTGATGTTACAGTTGCAACTGCTTCAGGCCGCAGTCCTAGTTTATATACACGTTTCTTTTACTGCTTTTCATGTCCCTAAAGGCAAAGAAAGAGCACTACAGAAGAAAGGGTCCGTTTTTGTGCTGGAAGACGGTTATGGAGTAGCAAACTGAAATGCAATTCGTAGGTAACATGATGTAAGTGTTGGTAGGAGCTAGTCCAATATTTGAGACTTGTTTCGATGGGTAGGGTTCAAGATTTGGAATTAAAATCGCATGGAATCGGGAGGAACAGGTAGCCATTATCTTTGGAGCTCAGTGGGATAACTTGTGCAAGCTAGGACTCTTCATCTTGTATATTAGCCGTATGCCAAATTTTAGGAATTGTGTCTCACTGGCCCGTTTGGCAAACTGTTCACTTCTTCGACGAAAAATTATAGCAGTCTTCAAAAGATATTCCGAGAGCTTACCTATTACAAACTTGGCAGTTGCGGATGCTCAGTGTTTGCTTACAAGAGAATCGGTTCACCATTCATAGACGCAGGCTGGTTGGAATAGGTTGAGCTTGAATTGACTTTTCGGGGCAATAAGCCACCAACACAGGATAATGAAAATTTTGATAAATACCGAGAAATAAAATTCTACGACTTCAAAGTCGATCTTAACAATGGGAGCTTTCTAAGGCGTCAACTTGAAACATTATGGGTAATAATAGCTTCGAACTCTATTCTCACAAAGTCGAACTGACTTAGGAGTACGCCTTGAGCGCTTGGAAGATGTTTGTTATCAAACAAAATTGTCATTATTGGTGCACAAAAACCCCACAAGAAGTGTTGCATGAAACTGTGTCGCACAAAGAATAGCTTTCTGCGTGATGCGGACCTGAAGATGCAGTAGCAACCGTCAATAGCGACCGCTCAAGAGCCATAATGTCACTTGAATTTGTATGGCCAGAACTTGAAAACATCTACACCGAAGAGATAAATGGTTCCAACAAGATGCCACTTCCTACAGCTACAGCTAATGCTACGCTTGATTTGCTGAAGGTGAAGTTTCGAGGTCTGATCATCTCAAGACGAGGATTTGTGAATTGACCTAGCCGGTGATTTGACAGCCGTAGACGATTTTATTTTGGTTTGGATCTACGTCTTTGCCGAGATCTATAAGGGGTTTGGATCAACATTTCCCAAGCTATAGGCACCATACAGTCACAAATGTTGGACTGACTAAGAACTAACTATAATTAAGAACTTAGAGCGCTTCTCATGCGCAGACCACTGATAAGTCATAACTAAAAGTTTGTGAACTGTTGCAAAAAGTATTGCACTTTATGTGGCCAAAAAGTGAGTATAACCAAATCTAAACTCAGCTTCGCTTATCCTCCAAATATAAGTTACCAGCTCAGTCCCTTAGTCCCTGTAGAAAAACAAACCGCTTTCAGATTGAAAATAATTCGGAGACTATACTGCCCAGAAAGTTAAATTTTGGAATATCGGTAGGTCTTTTAAATAGTTGCATCAATTTATTTTGGGCTCTAAAACCAGCTACCAAGACCTATACCAAGTCTACCTTATGGAAGTTTTATGCTAGAAGGCTTCCCAAAGGTATGAAACTTTTTGGTTCACATTTGCCAGGAATAGCGCATGAATTTTGCTCAAAAAAACAGTTTGAACTGTCTATTCCACTATCCAGCAACAAATTTTTGGGAAACTCTAGTTCTTAATTGTAATCATTGGTAACGGGGGCTATCTACAACATTTTCACATCATACTCGAAAATATTGCTACGCATCCTCCGTTGAAAGCGAAGTCCACGATGAGGGTTGCCGGCCACTTAACATTTTCAGAAGTCGAAAACCAGTTACCACCAAATTCGTGAGTACGCTTACTGTGTTCAGCCACCGAAATGGTTCGCTTCGAATGAATTAACCAAACCATCGCTTTGCGTGCGCAGAAAAAAAAAAACAGCCACTCAGCTGGCTTGAGTCCACATTCCTATCGTTCTCGTAGTTGTAGACAACAAAACAAGAAGCATAAGAAAACCTCGTTCAATTAGTCGCTCTGTGATGTGAGAAATAAATTAAAGAGGACATCACAAAGCGAAACCGCCAGAAATCTTCAACTCATGTCGGAGGTTTTCAGAAAAGCAAAGAAAGAAAAAAAAACCACAGAAGGACAAATCGCCGATCGGCGAATGTCATTAATTGAAATGCATAATAAAAATCAAATAAAATGCTGATGGATCCTTTGGTTGGGCGCAAATTAAGAAGACCGTGTCGCGTCCTCTACTCCTGGTTGTTATTTGACGGCTGCACCATCGGTATTGCGATTATTATTTTTATTCGACAGTTGAATTGCGTACTTAAGTTATCTTTATGGATGTGGCTTTTAATTAATTAATTATTCTCTCATTAATAAAAATGCTGGCGTTGTGCCCCTGCTCGGCTCGGCTGTTTTTGGCATCTCGGGAGAATAACAAACGCGCCCCATGGAAATGGAAATGGAAGTGCTATGGAAGCTGGCGGTTACGCTAAGATGCGATGGTACTGGCTGGAGTACTGCTGCTGCACGAGATATACTTTGGTCGTGCATACTCCAGTGCACTGCATGCGGTCGGTCTCTGCGACGGTTCGAGTTAGTGAACACGTCGACGTAAGACTAAATGGCGGGCTACCGCCGCCGCCGCCGCCGCTTATGGAATGAAATTTTTATTTTTCATCACATTTTCCCCCACCCAGTTGCCTGCATTTGTGCAAGTAACTTGCAAATCAAATGCAAACGAGAGGCGAGGAACTGCCGATGCATGAGTGTGTGTGGTAAGGGTCCTCGTTTTTTTTTTTTTTTTTAATTTTCATAAATAATCAAAACAACAGTTGACAACGACGACGAGGACGTTGAAAACAGAACAGTGGAAACGTCGTCGTCAGTGATGGTGCGGCAGCGTTATGTAGGGAAGTGGAGCCCCAGCCACCGCAGTGCGCATTAACTTGGCCTGTTGTTGTGTGGCTGTGGTACTGGTGGCATGGCAATGGCAACCCCCTTGACTGCACGGTGTCTGATGCAGAAATACGTTTCTTATGTGTGTGCTGGTGCCGAAAGAGACCACCTTGTCGGTCGAGGCTGCGCCGGTGAATGCCAAAGTAGGTAGATGGTGGCGACCGGCCAGCGGCCGAAGCGGCGATGAGACAGGTGATGCTGTGTTTAGCTGATGTACTACTTCATGTTGCGATTTCGTGATAATTAACGAATTTTTTTTTCTTTTTCCTTGTCCTGGTGTTCGATTTTGCTGGGAGAACAAAGGAGAGGACTACCTGGCTATACCTATTCCCGCCACGATATGTGGTATGTGGTTAATGGTATGCAATTATCAGGTCGTGAGTGATGTTTTTATTAAGAGAAAGTTAATCGGTCGATACCAGACCGACCAAGGTCAAGAGTAGGAGATGGACTTGTGAATTTGTGATATAGACAAGCAAAACCCATCAAGAATGAAGCGGGAAACTCTCATGAATTTGTGAGGAAGGCATGATAACAACACACCATCGCATGTCTAATGGTGGACAATTGAAAAAAAATTATTTTTCCTTATCTGGGGGCAGATTCAACGATTTTGTGAACGATATCGTCGTTGAAACTTTGATCACCACAATAAGTTTGATTTTTTTTGACAAACGTCAGTTTTTATTATATTTGTGGAAAATGAACTGGATTAAGCTTTTAAAACTGAAACTTTAGCACTTAGTTGCTGGTTTTGGAGGTCTATCGTTTCGACGATAATCATCTGAAAAGTTACAGAATGTGTGCCCTGGGTGTGAACAAACAAATATTTTCAAACTGCCGCCAGCATTTTTGGTGTGGGGAAATTTAGAGGCAGTCCAAGTTGTTTCAAGCGAATGATTGGACCTAGAGTCTGTTACGCCAAGAATTTATTTATATTCTTCAAGTCAAAAGTAGCTTTGCCGCTGCTTTATGTCGGTCTCTGGGTGTGCGGCATTTTTATCAGGTCAACGTCGTTCCATCACTTAGCTTATAGCACTGCACCTGTTCCCTAACTTTAGAGTTCAGAGTTTTAGTCAGCTCACAGGTGCCTCTCACAAGGAATTATTTTCCCATGGACTCACGTGTGTTACCTTGCTTTCGTTAGGTTAGAGGGACAGTGTGCATTGTATTCAATTTCACCCAAAGCAGCCATTTTGGGCCCATTGTTATTTGCTTTCGTTGGTTTGTTGATTTAGGTAAAAAAAAAGACGGTCTTTACTTCAGATTTCTTCAAGTTTACCTTTAAATCACATCTTTAACACAGAAGGCTACAAATCTATCCAGCGCACTATGAAGTCTAGTCCGGGGAGACTGAAGAATGACCACAACAAATCATCAGCGAAGAGCTCTCAATGGGAAACGCTCTTCGCCAAAGCTGATTCGTAACATCCTTGGAAGGCGGCAAAATGCATCCCTTAGAAGGTCAAGCAAAGGTATTTAATAAAAGCCGACTAAACTCTCTGCTTGCAATAAATTCCTAAATTTCCTGGCTGTCATGAAGAGGGTTGTGCTTCTTGTTATGTTTCTGTTTATTTTCTAATGCAATAAATAAACTAAACCTATCTAAAATAAACATGGAAATAAAAAATTCATAAGTCAATGCCCGAGTGAGGTTTTGCAAAATTGTCTATTGGTACACTCAGAGAAAAAAATCCTATAAAAAATCAAAACTACGACTATTGATTTTATAGTACGTAAAATAATAGGTTTTTCCCATTAACGTAATAGTTTTCATATGATTTTGTACTATTGCTGAGAATCAAAAGTGGTACTATTAAATTAATCAGATATACTTTTATTGTAATAGTAAATTCACATTAATATTGAAGGTGTTACCCTATTGGCAGCAATAGTATAATACCATTAGTTTTCAATATTGTCAATCTTATTGATATTAATCTACGATCATATAGTTTGAATGGTATAATACTTTAGATTTTCAGCTTAACTGGAACTAATTGTATTCGAACTATTGAGTCAATAGTAGAACTCATTGTGGTACGAAAAATAATTCGTTTTTATATTGCATACGGTCAGTGTACGTGGTAGTGTGTTAATCCATCAGTGAAATTTTCAGTTTAAAAAAAAAAATGAGGTATATAGTATATATTTATAACTGCAGAAGGTAAGTTTATTTTATTTACAATTTTTCTCTTTAGTACTATTATATTATTTACACATATATTTTAATAGTAAATGTATAAATTCAATAACATTTAATTTTTGTTTATAGTACGCATACTTTTGTGTTTCATATGATATACTGTTGATTTCATATTTTATAGTACACATACTATTGTTTCTTCATGTGGTATACTATTGAATCCTTGATCGTTGAAACGTTTAAGTGTGTTGACTGTGGTTATTTACAGTTTTAGTTAAGTTGCGTAATAGTAAGTGTAAACGGCAAGTTTTTGTTTATTATCACTGTGTTTTGTATTACCTGCACTTTTTTTTGTTAGTTTGAGTTAATAAGGTATTCTTTGGAATGAAGAAAATTATACGATCCATAAATATATGCTTTAATCTACGATTAATATAGATTTGATAACATGCATTACTAAATACATACATATTAAATCCCTTATTTATTACTATATATTTGCACGTGTTTATAGAACGTTTACTTTACTATATATATTTACTTTACTGTATATGATCTATATATATATTTTACTTAGACCTACACCAATTGCACCATCGGATTCTTTCTGGAACTTTTAGAATCTACATATTACTACTACATAAGAAATTGATTCCAGTAAGTTGATAAGTTTAGTTGGAATATGTTACCATTACATAGTGCATTGTACAATTAAAGTAAATCTAATTTATCCAACAATTTGTTGAACTATTTATTTTCAGACTCTCGCACCTGTATAATTTTCTTGCTGTTGCTTTAAAGTCATCAATATTACCCACGTTCTCTACAAAAAAGTGGAAGCCTAGTATTGTGGACACTCCTTCAAAATTCAACACTCCTTCATTGTGTTATTAAAGTGTTAAGATACAACATTAATGTACTAAATTGCACTAAAGGTAAAAAATTATAACAACTTTACTAATACATTTTTATTCCAGCAAAAGCATTAAGTATACAAAAACTAAGTTTTTATCATGTACTGTGAGAATATGTGTTTACAATAAAAGCTTAAGGCTAAAAAGGAAAAAAACGTTTATGCTTATTCATTTTTAAAAGATTTTAAATTTATTTTCAGCGAGGTATTGATAAGTATCAATATTTTTCAAATGTAAGTATAGATTTGGGAGTTTGATTCAATAATTATAGTTTTAATAGTGTATTCACATTAAAGGGGAACCTATTAAAATAATGGGGCATCTCATTACTTTTAAATTGAATGCACCATTGATTTAATATTGATAGCTAATTAAAACTACAGTATATGCAGAATTGATTTAATAACACTATCACATTGAGTTAATAGTACTTCTCCTTTAAAATTAATGTGGAAAATAATAGTTTTAATAGGACATATTATTACTTTTTAATAGTATGCACCATTGGTTTAATGTTATAAAATAATTAAAATAATTATCTAAAGGAACTATAGCTTCAATAGTTTTTGAACTATACTAATAATAGGAAAAATCACATTGACTAATTTTAATAGTAAAAACATATTAAAACAAAAGGAATTCGTATTGAAATTATAGTATTTTTCTCTGAGTGTATAGAAAATACAAAAAAAGATAGAACTGCGATGGAAAAGTCTGAACAAACTTCGCTGGATACCGCTTTTCCACCTGCAAAATTGACTTCGCACAGAGCCTTGGGAAAAGAAGCTCCATATCCCAAAGAGACATCGCTTGCTTCGTCTGCAATGGACCGCAAATAGAATTTTTCCTAATCCACCAGTAAGTTCACGCTTAGAGGTCGCAAATCCAGTCTTTTCATTGAACCTGAAGTTCAAAAAAAATTTACCAAAGGCGTCCTAAACACACCCTAATCTAGTTCAAAAACTGTATACGCATAATATGTGGAATATAGGTACCAATTTCAGCTGAAGAACACGTTACAAAATGGCATAGAAAGCCACTTGAATGAGGAAGTTGAAGCATCTTCAGACGGCAGACTTACAAACACTTTAGTTGTCACAGAATAGTTCTGAGAACTGCCCTGGACTTCTGTCTGTGACAAACCATACCTCTACCTACAAAATATTGACAAATTGTGAGACTGTCTTCAACAACAAACTACAAACCGGACGGCTACTTAAGCTGATACCAATTTTATCACAAACAAAAATCCGATCGGATGTCTTCGTTCCAAGAACTTTGGGCGAACCAGTCACCCACACCCACCTCGCATGCATAAATCACACAATTAATCCGCAGAAATATAAATTTCAAATGAATTTGTACCTTCGTTCTCGCCCGTCGATATGTCCACTGCCAACTGGTAAAAAATTCAAAGCATAAGAACTTAATTAGCGGTTGCAAAGTAAGACAACAAAAAGTCCAAATTAAGACATTCTCCTCTTAATTTTTTTTTTCATTTCCTCTGCGGTTTTGTTCCAGAAGCGGCAAGAAAACAAAAGCTAGGTCTTAGCACAGCGCCTGTCAGCGCCTGGAAATTTATTTGAAAACCGAAAAATAAAACATCACACACACAATCTGGCTGTGGCAAAAGGCTTCTTCCTCCCTCCACACTCACACCGGAACGATGTTGAGTGTTTCTGTTTCCTGATTTATGCCTGCAGATAAATTTGAAATTCCGATTTTTGGGCTCATCTGTATCGAAGTTGTGTGCTCGTTTTTGCCTGTAAACATGTTAATTTCCTGCCTCGTTTCCTGGATTTTTACTTCGTTAATGATGAAGGGTGATTGTGATTAGATCGAAAGGAATGCCACCATAAACACAGAGCGAAACAAAAGCCCCCCATTCAAGGATGACTTCTCACGCATTTTCACCTCGAATCAATCAGACGCCCGAATTGTCATGCAAATCTCCGACATTTGACAAGCTCATCTGGTGAGACACCTCTGCCTCACAGAGCCACACCTCCGCATCAAGCGACGCCAAAGGCACACTCGTTTTTGTTACAAATCATTAAAAATGTTTGCCCGTATGATTAACAGTCGTCATTAGGTCGCACGTATGTTTTGCTGGCATGTGTGCTTTTTTGTCTTCCTTCTTCAAATATCTGTCGAGTCAATGGAAGATGATTTATGTATAAACAACTCGACGAACTCATCTGCGGCCACAAAAGGGAGACGTGCATGGTTGTTTGACAAGCGCTAGAACAAGTCACAAACACGAAACACGAAACACCTCACGTCATAGCAGATACCTGTTGAAGTTAATGACCATCTTTTTGCTAATACATTCATAATTTCAGTGTTTTTACGAGCTTAGGCATTTAATCTTTTTGACAAATTGCGCGCATAGCTGGAACAGAGAGTGGGGTAGGGGGGTGGGGGAACGCTTCTGCGAAGCCCATTGTCATCGAAATTATGAGGAACCTATCAATGGGACGACATTTCGCCAGCAACCGGGTTCCAGGAAGCCCGTCACATCGTCCAACCATACTGCACCAGTTGGTGATGCTCTGTGTCTTTCGGTTTGTTTGTGTTCTCTGACGAGTTGTTTACATTTGCATTCTGGCTTCGCATGTCACGGCTCATGGTGTCTGTGCATCTGCCAAGAGAGTTCAGGGCAGAGTTGAATTGTTTACTGTCACAGTGCACATTGTCAGCATCAGCATAACAGGAAAGGAGCTCTTTTCTGTTGTGACCAACAAAGGGAGCGCTCAACAGAGGGCACCGATCGACTTCTTCAGGGTGCGGAATTAATTCATTTTCATTCTGATTGAATTACAACCGAAAATGCTTCGTATGCAAATCGATTTCGTCGAAAGGAACATAGTTGACAGATCCAGGTCCCCCTCGAAGTCTGCGATATAAACTATTTTTTTTTGTGACAAATGTAAGATTCAATCGAAGCGGACGTCTGGTTTTGGAGCTGACACATCTTGAAATCTAATTAAAAATCGATTCTTGGTCAAGTCGCGCTCTTGGTTAGCAGGTTGACATGGTGCGATCGTGGACAGCGACCACAGCTGCTATAAAAATTTTAACCACTTCTTTGATATGTTGTTGCGATCGAGAGTGGAATTAGTGAGTAGGTGGTTTCAAGGAGTAGCTGGCAGCTAAGCCAGTGCTTTTCGAATTATGGCACCTCGGCGTGAATTCAAATGAAGGTGGTTTGTTCAAAAATGCATTGCGTGTGATGGTGGAAACATAAAAAGCTGACTGACTGCACCAGTTGTTTTAATTGCTCACGTAGTAGGCTGTCGTGTATGACTTTAGATCTGATTTAATCTGACAGTGGTGTGGGAAAAGGGTTCTTATCTGATTTGGGCAGAGGAAATAGAGCCGTTAGAGTATGAGGTATACAGAACGAATAATGCGCACTGACTGTTTCTGAAAAATCGGACTTTAAGCTGGAGACAATTCGTACACATTCGGGTACCAAAAGCGAGTCGCAACTGTCAAAATAGCTGAATTTTATTATTTTTCCGTTTGATCTTTTGTTACGACGCAAAGAAAATACTGTCAGCATTTTATTCTTTCAGCGACCAAGTCCATTTCCATAGAATTGGATGTAAAAAATACACGTGAACTTCCGTTCCGAATCCGGGGTATAGTGGGAGTCGGAAAGTTTTGAATTGGAGGCTGAATTTTACATTAAATGATCGAGTTATCGACTATCGTTACAGGTAGAGTTGCGCTAGTAGAAGACTTACAAAAGATCTGAATTGGCGATATTTATGAGTCGTTAAAGGTTGCCTTTAACTCACACGATCAATGATTTAGTTATCCGTTTTCAGGTCTTTATGTTTTGAATATAATAACGAAGAGGCAGTGCCGTAGCCAGGATTTTGTTTCCGGGGGTTTGCTTCCAAATTTTACGAGAAATTAGATAAACAAAAAACTATTCCAATTCATTGATTTTTATTAGTTTTTAAATTGTGTACTTAAACGAACATACTTAAATTATTTTTTTACACACATTTTTTCAAAGCAGAAGTCTTGATTACTTTTTTTTTGACATAAGATCAATCACCTTATCTGGATCCACATTAATATCCGAAGGAACAGATATCGCAGCAAGTGAGCTTAATCTTGCATTCCCCATAACGCTTCGGGACACTTTTTTAATACTTTTCATAGGTGAAAAGGTTCTTTCAACACCAGCTGTGGTCACTCGGAGCGTGGTCAAAGCTGTAAGCAAGAAGTTTGTACCTCAAAAGTTAAAGTCTTGTCACATACCTATATTAAACAATTTCAAAAATTTTGTAGAAGGATCACTCGAAGATATTTTTTTGCACCAAGGAATGTACTCAGCTTTCACACTGACAACGCGAAATTGCATTATCAAAGTAACATGTTATCTTTATCATTTCGTTCACTCGCTCAAGCCCCTCAAACCTCCAAAGATCCAACGGTTTAGTGTGGCCCACCTATCCGTCACAGGGTTAGCAAGATGGACCAAGTTTGGTGTACCTCATGTACCACTGAAAACCGTTTTGGGGTCACAATCAATTCAAGACTCTAGTGTTACACGACGCGACTACATGTATCCAACATTACAAAACATGCTGCTCTAAAGGGCTCCAATGATGTCAAAGAGTTCCTAATGAAGATCGGTCCAAAAACATGCATTTTTCACTTGGCACAGTTATAGCTGCTTGACAGCTCCGAATCGACTTTTAATATTCGACTGTTAAAAGGCAAAAGATGGGTCACTGACGGCAGGCCACTACACATAATCACCCCTATCGGGAATAAAATTTCCCCGGGAATGTTTCCTATTCAGAAATCTGATTAACATTGCTGACAAGGGAAACATTTCCATCGGAATTTATTCGCGATAACCCTGATTATGTAGGTATAGAAATGCACTTCAATGGAAGTTGTTACGAACAGCCTAAAGACATAATTTCTCTACAAGTGGCATCATAAGGCCCCATCAGATAGACAACTAAAGCAAACCCCTCCTTTCAAACGACTTTTAACTAAACTCACTATTCAGACAAGATGCCGTAGCTATATACCACTCAGTATTAAAAAAAAACAAAACCAATAAATCGAATAACTTCCTTGTCATGTCAGCTTTTTAATACCTAAGTAGTTCGTTGGCTTCGGAGCCTTAATCACTTCTGGTATCCCATCGTACAACCGACAATCCGTAAAAAGAAGAGCCAGACGATATCAAACCGCCTCAGTACTAAAACTGTTGTCGTTATTAAACTTGGTGCGCAGAAGATCGACTGATTGACGGTTTTTGTATGGCATGGCGAAATTTATTGCTGGAAGTAAAAATTGTCCAAATTCATAACCTCACTTTCATGCATGAAAACAAAAAAAAAAGTTCATCATGTCGCTGTAGGACTGCCTAGTCTCCACACGGAAACAGCCTCGAATCTGCGACATTTTATGGGAAGTCGAATAAGAAATAGGTCAATGTATGTCTTCGCACTACAGAACTTAAGTCTGGACGAAAGACCCTATCAGTCGCATTCAAGGTCTACGGATATGAAATGTAAGACCTCTCAAAAGTGGATGAAGATATCCTCAGCCGTGTCTAGAGAAAAATTAAGTCGATAACGTGAATGTCTAAAATGTCAGTTAAAGAGACGGCAACTTCCGAATAGCCACTTCGCTCTGTTTATCCAACATTGAAAAGTACCTACCTATGCCCAAAACTTTAGGTATTAAGGTAGGCCGAATATGGACTTCCACGCAAAGAAAAAACAACACTGAAACCTCTGCAGGGACGAGGATGATACGAAATAAAATTATTCGACATTCGAAAATGGAGCTTTTATGTAGGCACCGAGGTGTAATTAGCATCAAACTGCTGCGGCAAACATTCGTTACTTTGCTTAGGTAACTCAGTTAGTTGTATCCCTCTGTAGGTACCTACGTCGACAACAGAGCCGTAAAAAACAATTTTAGAATAAAAATCATAGAACGGCATTTCCACATTTCCATTCATAATGTCTGCACGAGTCTATGCCCAGCATGCAATGCTGAGGGTATCCACATCCCTATGGGCACAAAAGCATTCCACCCAGTTCCGTTTTTTGTACATTTCGGATGTTGGATCCGTTTTAGCATTAAATAATGCACATCCACCTACAAGCAGATCCGTCCTGCAGACTCCCGTGAGAGGTTGTAGCTTGTAGGTACCCACATACCTACACCTATGCCGTCCTATTTAAGCTTTAATCTGCGTTGAAAAAATATGCAACATTTCCATTCCTTTTTTTTTTGTTTTCAATGTCACATGCAATCACTTCAGACGTCTATTATGGAATCCTTTCCCCAAGGGATATGCATGGTCGTAGGTTGTATTATTTTTCATATTGTGTCCCCTTGCTGGATGCGAAATTATACCAACATGCGGCAGCCCCCTAATTGCAACAACACCCTTCCAATACTTAGGAGGTAGGCACTAGGCACTCCCCGCACTGTCCCAATCCCTTGATGCATCATAGACTAGACCAATGGGGGGGCTTTTCTGCACAGCACAGGAACACCGAGCTACATCTTGCCCACTCTTTGGAATTTCCGTTTTTCCCTCAAAATAAAAACGAAGCCTCCCATACAAGGAAACGTTATAATTATGCAAAAAGTTGAAGGGGTCGTAAGTGGTACATATTATACTGGTCCCTTGAGAAAACCTCGTCTAGACTGTGTTGTAGACACAACCGGTACTCACCTGATTCTGAGGAGTTATATCCGGTCTGGCGTTCAAGTTGCAAATCCCATGCATGGGTAGAGTTCAGAAAACTTTTATAAAAACAAAAAACTCGTAATCCTTACGATGTGCACTGTAAATCACAATTTTTGCCGCCAAACTCACACAGCAGCGGTCAAGCACAATTTTCGAAATCCGGATATCCGGTCGGTATCAACACAAAACGCAACTCACTCAATCGCGAGCGCAGCACACTATTCCATGCAGGTATATCCTTTGGGGAAACAAAACAAAATTAACGTTGCAGGTACCGACTGCCTTGCACCACTTCACAGGACATTCTGTGTTGGCGGTTTGTTTTTATTTGGGTAGCTCCTCCAAAATGGCAACGCGACAATTCAAATTAAAATTTTCTTGTTAAAAGAATTTTTTTTTTTTTGCCCACCCACCCGCTGAAAAAGACAATATCCGAACAAACCGGCGAACAAGAACAATATTCATACGAAAAACAACGACATCGACGATGACAGCTCTCGAACACGCACGCTTTTCCCGAACGAACGAAACGAACGTTGACACTCCCGTTTGTTTCTGTGGCTTCTTTCACTGCAACAACAGAAAGCGCTCAACTTCGACTGAACCAGAAGCGGAGCCACGGAAAATGCGATGTGCTGCGAATGCGAACACAACGACGACGGCAAACAGCGACAGTGGACCGTGTCGCCGGATTTGAGCCAAATTGCTGCTACTGCTTGAGTGAGTCGCGCTGAAGCTATGTGTGCGTGTGGCTGTTCACTGTCGCACACTCAACAAAACAACCCGAAACTCCAAATGCCGGTTGCGGTGCTGGTGCAGGGAGAAAAATCCATTTCCATGAAACAGGCAGCAGGCAGCCAGCACCAGCAGCAAACAGCGGCGAAAAGTTTGTTTATTTCTTGTTTGTTTTTGTTGGAATTTGGAGTGAAATATTCACTAGAATAGTGGCATCTGGCATCTCGTTTGCTCTTTCGTATAAATGAACTTCCGTTCCCTGCCACAACTTGTTTTGGAATGCGGGCTCCCTCTCGCTGGCTAAGCAAGCCAAAGCCACCAGTGCTGCCACAAGAGAAAAAATTTGCGTAGCAAATTTGCGTAGCAAAACTTAATTTGTGTAGCAAAACTCAAAAGTCCAAAATATAATTTTTTTTTCGAAAATAAACAAAAAACACTTAATTCTTTATTCAAAGTAAATATTTTTTTAAGGACTAGTACAAGTATAGTTGGTAAACTATATATTTTACAAAACTATAATCAAACAAAAAAAAAAAAAAAAACATTAAAAACTTCACTTAAAAGGCGCTTTGCATGTAAGCATTGCCTTAATTACAAGATTTTTGTTCTCATTTCGTGCTTAAAAAAAAAGTAGCAAAATAGGCGTTTTTAGGGAGAGTGCGTAGCAGCGTAGCAAACTGGCAATTGCGTAGCAGTTTTGCTACGATCGTAGCAAAGTGGCAGCGCTGAAAGCCACTCGTGTTCGTGTGATGTTGTGCCATCGTTTTTGCTTATTCTGCTTTTTCGTTGCCGTTCTTCAGTTTCATCGCATCGTACATATTCCATGGATGACCATGTTTCAGTTATTTCATTCCAATTCCAAGTGCACTTTCCAGTTCCTCTCAGGCAACCAGTTAAGGAAGGTTTCTTTTTGTCTTCTTGTTGGACTGTGTATTTTATTGGTGTAAATTGAGCTCACTCAAAGTTCTTCGAAGAGACTTCTTGTTTTTAGTTTCTGTTTCATTCCGATTCGTTCGCACAGCGCAGCAGATAAAACGCTCAAGAGAAATACAGATGTTAAGAGAAGAAGTGCTGATGCTGATGCTACTTTATTTTTATTGTTCTTTCATAAATTTAGTATTTTTTTTAATAGAACATAGCGAATGGTTTCTTTCATTTCTTTGGTGTCGCTTACTGATTCGACTTGGCGGAGTTTGATATTAGATATGTAATGCGAAATTTCACATAAAACCGATTGCAATTTTGTAATTGAAGCGCTTAGGTGAAGAAGGGGTTAAATGACATTTTCAGAAAATTAAATTTGTTTTCAGCAATAAAGGTGTTATCTGGCAACTTAAATTTTTGTGCAATGCATATGCACGTCTCTTTAAGTGATCTACCTATCTTTACTTTATTTTGTTCCTCAGGTACTAGTCTGAGTTGTATTAAACAATCAAAGTTACAGTTCAAAAAATTTAGGCCCAAGTACCTATCTCGAAAGTATGCAAATGTCACTTAACTCCTTCTTCATCTAAGGGCTTCAATTATAAAAAACTCCAGCTACGAACATCAAAGGCCAGTGAATGTTTAAACTTTAAACACTACACGGATTAAACTCCA
Organism: Cheilosia impressa; assembly: GCA_948293265.1. Lineage (NCBI taxonomy): Eukaryota > Metazoa > Arthropoda > Insecta > Diptera > Syrphidae > Cheilosia > Cheilosia impressa. Next base: position 1,804,353 of record OX411881.1, on the reverse strand, counting down.
CCGAATGTATTACCTACATTTCTTTGACTTTAGACTTTCAATCAACATCTAAATAAAACAACTAGAGACAGGATGGATACGATTAGGCGTAATACCGGTGCGCTTAGTAGGTAGGTATCCATTCAAAAATAAAACATTAAAACGTAGGTACTTATTTGTACGGCTTTTTTTAAAAGACTTGTAAAAGGTACCTAATCAGCATCGAAGAAAATTTGCTAACAAGCCGAACCTACATTCCAGAACACATGCCTTATTCCTATATACGTATATTCAAACCCTTGCAAAAGAAGCGAGATAACTTATCCATGAAGAGTTTTCGAACCTACCTAGATGAACCTGTACATTTTAATGCCACCTTTGTGTCGGAGACTTCAATGCTACAGTCGGAAGTGGTTTCGAACCCTATGGTACCATGGCTTTAGCAAGACTGTTAATTTATTGTTGAAGGTTCGAAAGTTTTTTTTGTTAAAATGCCGTCACGGACAGAGGCAAATGGAAATTACACGGATAACAGAAAAACTTGGGGCCTTTATGACGCCCTTAATATGAAGGAAGACATCCACTGATATTGATATATGTACCTACAAAAACTTGACCTAAAACACCTATGTGGGGTGAATTTTCGAAAAATGATTTAGGGAGAGAGAGAGAGGAGATCAGCTGGTAAATACTTAATGCGGCGTCCTTGTCTAAATATTAAATACCTATTTTCTGTGTTGGAACCGTCGGTGGGCAAGGAGTTTTATTGACAAATGTTGGGACAAATTAAGACCGTAACTCAAGCTCCTGTTTAAGCTTCTTAAATCCACAAACAATGGGGAACTACCTATGTATTTCCAATCAATAAATAAGAAACTGACTAAGGTCTTATAAAGACACTCTACTGATTTACAACAACCACCCAGATGGAACAAAGCTTTTCAAACGCAAAGGTGAAGTTTAGAAAGGGCGCCTGCTTGAAATCATCAACCAAGGCTGAGCGCTAGCGCAAAATAAAGAAAGCATACTCTATGGCTTCTCTCCTATCCTATGTACTGCAACGCAAGAGCTACCGACTTCAACAAACTGTTAGTCACTAACCGACACCAGTATTAGCAGATAGACCATAAAAACACTTTTCCCACTTAGGTAATCCTTCAAATTGAAGTCTGCAGACATTTCCATCGACTTCAAAGACGGAAAATTAAAAAAAAATCGTATACCTATTACTGGTGTAATTTTTAATTGATACGTCGTTTTTAACAACCTTTCAATTGTATGCCGCAAGGCGCACTATCTTCGTGACTATTGATAAGAAAATTCCCAAGCTAAAAGCAAACAAATTCCCTTTTTCTCTCGCACTGTTTCAAATAGGTAAAAGTAGATATTTTCCAATTTTTTTAATAATAATTATTATAATAAACATAATGCGCGATACCAATAACAAATTTTAGTCTCGACTTTAAATTTAGGGAAGCTCCCAATGGCGAATTTTTTATGGAAAATACAGCCAATGTGAACTACTGAAATTTAGAGTCGAAACTAAAAATGTTTATTGGTAAGGCCCAATTATTCATAACAAAAACGTAGAGTTGACCAATTTTTATAATTTTCATAATCAGGTGTCAGACTACCAGAAAAACTTTGAAACGTTTTAGTACTCACGAATGATTTTCTCTAAGTTGAAAAAGTAGATTTCGTCAAAATTTCTCCTTACAGAATGTCAACACATAAGCTTTCTTTAAAAAAAAGTGTTTTAAGGCGACAATCCGAAATAAGAAAAATTTTCCTTTATTAAGTTATCTAATAAGCAGGAAGTTAACCATTTTTCCTATATAAGCTCACTTGGAGGAATAAAGTTCCCTACAAAAAAGGAAAATCTCCTTCTGTCTGTCACCACTGCGTTCGAATATCTGAAATGAGATTTCAGAAGCATTTTGCAAGTGGTAACTAAAGGTTTTTTTGAATAGTTGTCACAAAGGAGAAAAGTTACATTTTTGGGGGTTCAACCAGCGCAGTAGAGATCAATATTTCTAAGCAAATTCCTTTTTTTTTTTAAATATATTTAAAGTATGGTACGCCGGTAGCTACTACGTTACTATCTTATATCACTCACTGCCTAAGAATGATACTGATCCAGGTAACAATATATATGATCTTACAAACCTACGTTTCAACTTATAAACTTGTCTTAATAGAGGCAATCTGCAGATCAAATTTCGTCAGTATAGTAGCATCCATACTAAAACCTAGTAAATAAAAACCTCCACCTCCTTGACCTGTTTGGTCTGTAATTCACTGTGAAAACCGAGTAAGAAAAAAGTCGCCTGCACGATTTAGCACAAACGATTTGGAAGTAAAGTCGGAGTAACAACTCAAAAATCTGTACAAAATTTTTATGGCATAAGCTTCTGTAATACACATGTTCGTGGACGCCAGTCTCAACCAGAGGCTTCTTAACATGACCTCCGCCTTCCTAAAGAACGACCAGTGGCTACCTACTTCAGTAATTAAGATATTCACACATTCAGCTATAGGAAAAATGTTTAAATAATTTCCAGGGATACCGTTGCTTCAGCCGCATCTACCCATAGGCAAAGGTATTTTTTATTGGCACATCGGAAAAAACTATTTAAAATCGGTCCGCCCATAAATTTATTGCGGTAGGTTTGGCGGTGCATTTTCCCATGCACCGGCTCTATCCGTTCGCCCCCAAAACAAATATTTAATATTCGACTGCGAGGGCAACGGATACACGTAAACGGAGCCACAACAAGTCTCGTTACCGACCCATCAGGAAAAGCAAATTCCTTGCCGCAACCTACACTCGTATCCGTAACAAAAGACCCGTCGAACAAACCCATCACGGCTAACCATAGCTCCGACTTTTAGTGGCCTTTAAAGTGATTATATGGCACTGGTGCTGTGGCGAGCCTGAGCATTCGCATTCGCAGTCGCATTTGGGATCTTTCTCTTCAATTATTAGTCGAGTGGTGATTTGTAGGCGTCTACGGCCTTTACAACCCCTCGAGGGGCCTCTTTGCCGTAAGTCGAGGTGATTTTTATTGTGCTTCAGACAGACGGACTTTTTATTCGTCTTATCCGCGCGCGCAGTTGTAAATATTTGACGATATCGTTTCGCGTGAAAGGAATCACAGCGGCCCCTAAGGGCTTAAAAAACCGAAAATAAACCGCAGAGCCGGGACAGCTTCTCATCAAAATTGGCACTACAGCATCAGACGTCCAGGTCGTCGTCATCATCATCATCATCATCTTGGCGTAGTGGTGTGTGGTGTTGCCAGTTTCTGAGCTCTGCCACTGATGCGATGATGATGGACAAGCTGCTGTAATAAAACGTGTCTCTGTGGGCCTGTGAGGAACACCCCCTTTAGGGATATTCGTGCCAGAACACATTATTCGCAGTAACGCCTCGTTAATTTATGATCAGTTTCGCTGGTTGGTATATTGTGCTGGATATGATGGCCATGACCGTTTCCATTTCAATTGGTCTAGGAATTGGGCGCGTAAATCGTGTTCTCACTCCGTATGGGCCTTGCTCGGATACCAAGTCGAGGACGACGCGACGACAACAAAAACGACTTGAGCGATGAACAGGAATGAAAGGAATTCCACCGTCATTATTGTTGGTTATACTGGCGGTGCCGGCCGGGGTCGTTAAGAATTCCTACGAAATGGTGACACTGTGATTGCGCGGGGTGGGCATTTTTTGTTTCCCTCTGAGCAGCAGCCACACCTGGATCGCATCTGCACATTTAATTACCTTCTTGCAGCAGACTTGTGCAACGCGAATTCCCAATGGCCGTGGAATTCTCTAAAGCTAACATAATCCGATGGACGAACGAGAAGTGTGCGTTGCTGCTGCAATATTGATGGCGGCGTAGGCTTTGGGCGAACACCGATAAGCCGCCGCATACCTGCCCTCCTGTCAAAGGATTCCGCTTTCCGCAATTAATCCATGTGCTTGACCAGTGTTTGGATTTGGCGAAATTGCGCGCTTCCTTGACGCGGTGCGGCTCGGATTCAATTAATATTTAACAAGTTCCTTGTGGCGGATGATTGCGGTATCGTCGGCCTACGGTTTGCATGGAGAGGTCAGAGCGTGTTGTGTTTGCGAATGACCTACTGGCGTGTGCCTAATATTTCGGCTGCTACTTGAGAATTCATTACTTTCAAGTAGGCAAATGGATTCCATTGAGCAGCGATGTGTGTTTTTGGCTAGTGGTTGTGTAGTAATTAGTAAATGGCAACACCGATGATCAATATTAGATGACATGCAGCCAAAATTAGCTTGAAGCTGTGTGATAGGAAGATACAAACCGGGTCTACACTGACTCCTAGAGAACAGAACTATTT